>QTSX02003659.1:0-215260 GCA_014839935.2 Entomophthora muscae
TAGTGATAAAGACGTTTAAAACGCACTCTAAAACAGGTATTCAATTTGCCTTTCAAATGCGCACAAGGCACAGGCTTCACTTCTAGGATTATAAATAGAACAACAAAGTTATTTATATCTACCTCCTTAAGAGAAGCCATGAGGAAGTGGTTGTTCTCTTACGCGGGACTTTTAGCTGTGCCACTCCACTCTCTTCCATTTGGGAAGTCCTTCTTTCTGTGCCTCCCTGCCCCAGGTGGCAATTCCCCTGCCTCACACTATATAAGTGTAATACTATCTAAATAAATACCAGTTTTGTCTATACACCTTATTATTCTTCTGTCCTTCATAGGCTGTCACTATACCATCAACAGGTATAATATTAAGACTTAGATCACTGAATAACTATTCAGTAGAAACTAGCAACCATTTGCTGCAACTTTTACAACATTGGCGCTCATGTCTTACAACACCAACAGCCCCCACCCCCACGGTCCTTTCAATGAGGAGGGAGGAATGTCCCTGGCCCATTCTCCTGCCACTGCTTCCCTTTACCACCATGCACCAGCCTTTACTGCTGCTAATGCCCATGCTGGGGAAAGAGCAAGCGCTCCCTATGGCCTGCCCAACCTAAGCCAATTCATTCCAGAACACCAACGCCCCCAGGCTATTGTTTTTGGCCAACCACTGCTCCTACAAGCCCCTGCCCCCTTGGAGATGGGCGCTAACTCTTCACCTTCCAAGGACGCCATCCATAATGCCATACACGCCATGGATGCTGGTGCTGCTGGCAATGGTTCTTGCTCTGAACACCTGGCCATTCAGCAGCCTTCTGCTGAAAACGCCTTGGTTTGCTTTCAGAATCTCTCCCAGTTCAACCCTGACCAGCTCCGCCGTGACCTCTGTACTGTTGAACATATCAAGGACTACCTACACCAATTTGTCCATCCTGCCATATTCCACAATTGAATGCACCTGGGCCGCATCCAAAGCCTAGTGCATGACCAGGGAATACAGGTATCTAACCAGCAGACATTCCTCCAGGTCCTGTACTCTGAGCTTGGCAATACTTTCACCACTGTCAATCAGTATCTTGCCAAAGTCACCAACGCCCAGAACACCATGCTCCACTGGGTCAATGCCATTAAAGCGGGTATAGCTAAGCTAGTTCCAGGGCATGTGGTACAGACCCTTGCCCATCAGGTTATAGACGCCAATTGGATTAGTATGGTTACAAACCACATTCTGGAGACTGGCCCCATGGTTCTAAACCTGACTCATGAGGTAGAAGTCTTAGCCTGCCGCCTTGCCACCATCCCCTTGTTCACCCCCACTTCTGCCGCCATTGACAACTCCCCTTCCAGCGCCCTTCTTGGTTGAGACATCCTTGAGCTCTTTGATCACTACAAGAAGATGCAGACAGAATTGGTCCAGAAGAGTGCTGATCTTGCCTTACTGTTTGATGGCTACCACACTGTGTCAGAACTTCAGGATTGCCTCAAACTTTGCTAATTGCATGACAGAGCCAACAGCCAGACCCAAGTCAGGAAGTACAAGGAAGTAATAGCCTTGCTCCAAGCTGAGCTTGCCACCCACAAAAAGTGTATCACCTCTCTGGAAGATTAATTGGATATCACCTGTCAGGAGAACAAGGTCTACTAAGATGAGCTGGACGAGCAACGACTTCTCCTGGACGCCTTCCACAACCAATTAGATAGGATGGACAGTAAAATTATAGCCGTCAACTTACAGGCTATGTCCATCAACCCCAAGAGTCATCACAGTCCACTGAGGTCCTCTATTCCGGAGTTCTATCATAGCTATAAAAGCAATGAGGACCACACTTGGTTAGCTCCTAACACTATAAAAGTATTAGAGCTAGTACTGGAGTCTGAGGATGACGTCCTGGCCACCCCTGAAGCTTCTAGAGCTGCTCAAGACAGAGAAGGTGAATGCAGAAGCCCAGCAAGAGGAAAAATTTTGCTGCACCTCTGAGGCTAGATTTGCTGCCTCCACTCTCAGCCGTTCCTGTTTCACCCGCTCTCCAGTGAGGATCACACCTGCTCCCCTCCAACATGGCTCCAACAACTTCAAGCCCGTCAATCTACCCAAGTTTGACCGCAAGAGCAATGTGGCCATGTTCTTACGTCTGTACCAGAACTCCATGTATGGCGCAAACAATGCCATGAGGGACTCCACAATCATCAACTGTCTGGATGCTGAGACTCAAACCATTATCTTACCACATCTCCCTGAGAATGGCTGAACTTTTGCCAATGTCTTCAGAGCCTTAACAGAAGAATTTGGTAGCCAATAAGCACTCCTTGGTTGTAAGATGGACTTTGCTAACACCAAGTTAAAGGTGGGGGATACCCTAGAAGACTTCACTTCTAGGTTCTACCTTGAACTTCAAACTCTGTTGTCTATGAGTGTGATGCAGTTTATTGATGTGCAGTCAGCACTTCTTAATGCTGTACGTGTCAACTGGGAACTATCTCTGGCCCTTAAGTCAGGCATTTACAACACTTGTAATGTACCATATCTGATCTGCCTCCTACGCACCTACAAGGAGGATTTTGAAGTCCCTCTTCCTGAAGGCTGCCCTTGCCAGCAATCTGAGCATAGACCCCGCGTGGCTGTTGAGATGCCCAAGCCTTCTGACAAGGTTGGGCCTGCTCCAGTCAACAATGGCCCCTGTACTTGCTTCAAATGTGGTATGGCTGGTCACTTCTCTTGGGAATGTAGAAATCCATGCCAAAAGATCCATCATGTAGGCATGGAGGACACTGAGGAGGACTACGCCAAGGACGCTGATATTGAGGAGGATAATGAGGACCAGTCAAAAAACTACTAAGCAGCCAGGACAAGGAGAAATCCTTGACTGCCTTTGTAATTTTGACACCCTCATCTCCCCCCATACCACTGCCCCCTGACAAACCAGATCAGAGGCCTGCTGTCTTGCCATTCTCTGGGACCAACTCTAAGGATGAACCCTCTCTGATTGACTTCAACTCCCAACCAATACATGAGGATGCGGAGTCTGACGGGGCTCAAGAGGACCTCCTCCATTGAGTCATCACTGTCAACACGTGAACTCATTGGACTACACTTTGCCCTGAGGTGGTTATCCCCCAAATAGCTCAGATAACAGTATCCTTACCCTATGTTGAACAACTGGCTCAACCAGGCATCAAAGTCACTCATTAGAAGGACAGTGCTGAACAACTGGCCAAGCTGCTCCACACAGTAAAAGTCTCAGCACCGCTAGAATCCCTCAAGGAAGTAAGCCCAGCTGTGGGAGATGCCATGGCTACCTTCCTGGAGAAGTTCAAAGGACTAAGCGTACACCAGGTCTCAAATATTGTGGAGATCAGAGAGGACTGCCAGGATTGCACTTATATCAACCTGGTAGTGAACAAGACTCATGTCCGGGCCATACTGGATACTGGTGCCCCTGGAAACATTATATCCTCTTGGCTGGTTAAGAAGCTTAAGCTGGCACCGGACTTGGCCTACCATGAAGAGTTCAGTACTGCTGGGCCACTGACCACTAGAGAAAAAGGAGCCTACTCTTCTCTCCCTCTTTGCTTTGGGAAGCTAATGGTCACTGCTTCTGCTATAGTTCTGGAAAACAACAGCTATGACATTCTTATTGGGACTAGCTTCATGGTTCAGTATGGCACTGTGACTAACCATGGAGATCATACATTTGGAATATTGGTCCATTCTATACCCATGTTCTATCATGGTGATTGCCTGTCTGACCTGCCCTTACAATGTCTGCACTACATCAATCTGGAGTACGCCAACGGAGAGCTTCCAGTTGCTTATACACTGCATAGTAAGAAGGTCAAGGTGCTACCTCTCTCAATTGGGGAAGCCAAGGGTATCCCAGTCTACACCTCCTGTAATGTGACTATCCCACCTGGCGCCCAGGTTATCCACAATACAGGCCTCTTGCTGGCTCTACCAGCTGGCACTCATGGAGAAATCTTTAGCATCCCTAATTCCTTCAGACTAGAACCATGGGTTGCACCAAGCATCCTCATGCCAAGTGAGAAGGAGGTACTTATACTCTTGGCCAACATGAGTTGTGAAGCTATGGTTGTCTCCAAACACCAACTTCTGGCTTATATACGTCTGAAAGAGCATGACAACCTGCAGGAGACTGCCCCCTTTGCAGACTTCTCTGAGTTGGGTCTACCCTGTGAGAAACCACTGGTGCTATAGGTCATAAGCCGCGACTCTCTATCCAGCCTCTCCAAAGAACAGAAGGATCAAGCTATGGATCTCTTTGCCCAGTATAAGGATGTGTTTGCCAAGGATGATTATGACCTGGGCAAGGCTGCAGATGTTGCTCACCATATTGACACCCAAGGCAGTCCAACTATCTGCTCCAGACCTATACAGCGCAGTCAAGCCAATCATGCTGTGGATAATGAGGAGCTTCAGAAGCTATTGGGATTTGGCTTACTGGTCCCCAGTAAAAGCCCTTGGGCTTCCCCTCTCCTGACTTTCAAAAAGAAGGATGGCAGCAACTGTGTGGTGATTGACTACCATCAACTGAATGCTGTTACCAAGAAGGATTCATATCCCCTCCCTCATATTAACAATACCTTGGACCAACTGGATGGCGCCAAGTTCTTCAGTGCCATGGACCTTATCAGTGGGTACTGGCAGATTGACCTACCCCCTGCTGATCAAGAAAAATGTGCAATCATTACTGACCAAGGGCTATTCCAACCCACAAGGATGCCTCAAGCTCTGTCCAATGCCCCAGCTACCTTCCAACAGGCTATGGATGCAGTGATGGACGACCTCAAACTCACCAGTGTCTCAGTCTACCTGGATGACATTAATGTGTTCTCCCAAACTTTTAATGATAATCTGCATCACTTGGAGGAAGTCTTCCAGAGGTTACTTGCAGCTAATCTCAAGCTCAAGCCACGCAAGTGCAACTTCTTCAAGGAGCACCTTGAGTTCTTGGGGTTCATTATTAGCCAAGATGGACTCCGCCCTGTACCTCTGAAGGTGGAAGCCATTGAGCAAATGCAGATTCTGGCCAATAAGCAGGACGTGCAGGTCTTCCTGGGGATTATTGGGTACTACTGTTGCTTTATCCCCAACTTTGCATCCCTGGGCAACCCCCTTTTTCATCTTCTCTGAGCTGATAAGGAATTCTTCTGGAGCCCAGCATGCTAATCTGCCTTCAATGCTCTCAAGGGAACACTGACTGCAGCCCCTGTACTGGCCTACCCTGACTTTTCCAAGCCGTTTGTGGTTCATACTGGTGCCAGTTTGACTTCAATTGGGGGTGTCCTCTCCCAACTGGACTCCAAAGGACTTGAACACCCTGTTGGATACTGCTTGCGTACACTTAATGTTCACAAGAGAAACTACACTGTCACCAAACAAGAGTTTCTTGCTGTGATATACTCCTACCAACACTTCAGAGTCTATCTCCTTGGGGTACACTTACGGTTGTAACAGACCATGCCTCCTTGCAATGGATGAAGACCCTCAAGGACCTTGAAGGACTTCTGGCATGTTGGGACATTAAACTTCAGGCTTATGACTACAAGATTATTCATCAAGCCAGGGCAGCCCACCAGAATGCTTACTGTCTCTCCTGCCTTCCCACTGTTGCCTTAGTATCCCCCATGGCTGACATTCTCTATGACAAGCTTATGGAGGATCCTTCTTTGTGGGGGGAGGAGTTGGTAGAGATACAGAGAGCTCTCAAGAAGCTAACTGTTAATACCAAGGTCTCTAAGGGACAACTCCTGAAGCTTTGTGAAGACTCTTGGATACCCTAAATACGCCCATTCCTATGCATGGACTCAGTGGTGGTTGCTCACAGGACTACTGGCCATGGTGGCATACAGAAGACGTTAGCTCTGTTACAGCAGCACTGATTCTATGAAGGAATGCACACTGAAGTAGTAGATATGCTAGCCAACTGTCATGACTGCAACATTGAGAGGCCTAAGGTTGCCAAGTTTCAACACAGACTTGTACGCCCTGGGTTTGCCTTCCACACTGTAGCCATTGACATAGTGGGCCCCCTGCCAGCTACCAACAGTTGCAACAAGTTCATCATTGTGGCAGTTGACCATCTGACTAAATGGGTAGAGGCCAAGGCAATTCCCAACAAATCTGCACTGGTGACAGCCACGTTCATCCTGGAGAATATCATATACAAACATGGTTGCCCCCAGATTCTGCTGACAGAAAATGGTACCAACTTCACCAGTTATATCATCCCCCACCTTAACCAACTGATGGGAATTTGTGGGACACTATCCACTCCTTACCACTCACAGACAAATGGCATGGTAGAGCACACTAATGGGAGCCTGGTCCAGATACTCTGGAAGCTCAGTCACCAACATGAGACTGAATGGGATACCTTCCTGTCCGTGGCCACCTTGGCATACAACATTGGGTACCATTGGGCCACTGGCAAGCCGCCCTTCTAACTGCTCTACGGCTGGCAACCAGGACTTCCCCCTTTACTATATTCCTTGGTAAAGCCCAGCCTGGCTGTGTCCCCAGAGGCGTACCTCAACAAGCTGGTTCAAACTCTTATTTGCTTGCAATCAGAGGCCTACACTGTAAACTTAAACCATAAGTTGCAGGACCTAGAATGAGCTGCATTCAAACGCCCTTCCTTACCCACTTACCTGATAGGAGACTCAGTTTACTTCTTCAGCAATAGAGGGTACAGCTGCAAATCCAAACTTGCCTCCCTTTGGCAAGGCCCAGTTTAAGTTATCCAGAAGACCGGCCCCAACTCCTACATCCTTAAGGAGCCCCATTCTGGGCAATTGGTCACTAGAGTACACACTCAGTATATGTGTGCTGCTCCTAGTGATCAAGAGTAAGCCCCAATGAGGACAATAACCCAGAAAAAAAAGCCTAATTAAAAAATTCCATGGGTTGTTGTCCTGTTTGCAATAGTGTTGCACCAAAGTATGAGGAATAAGAATGAAATAACAAGGCGTTTATTGGAGACTGTAAAGACTCTTCCAGTACTAAACCAACTGTTCTACCACCTGAATGACTCCCAAGAAACACAACTGGTTGTCTACATATCCACAAAGCCGGTGACCAAGGATTGGGCAACAAACCCTCACCTAATGAGACATATGATTGACCCCAACACCATAGCCGCTACCTAGAGATGCCAAGCCATTCTTGACCCTGTTGTCTAATCCAGTGGAGGGAAATGTTGCAGATTGAATGGATTAGACATTAAGTTGTCCATCTAGGAATTGAGCAACAGAACAATTGCGCAATTGCACTATTGCATCTTGATTCTACTGGTGATAAAGACGTTTAAAACGCCTCTAAAACAGGTATTCAATTTACCTTTCAAATGCGCACAAGGCACAAGCTTCACTTCTGGGATTATAAATAGAACAACAAAGTTATTTATATCTACCTCCTTAAGAGAAGCCATGAGGAAGTGGTTGTTCTCTTACGCGGGACTTTTAGCTGTGCCACTCCACTCTCTTCCATTTGGGAAGTCCTTCTGTCTGTGCCTCCCTGCCTCTGGTGGCAATCCCCCGCCTCACACTATATAAGTGTGATACTATCTAAATAAATACCAGTTTTGTCTATACACCTTATTATTCTTCTGTCCTTCATAGGCTGTCACTATACCATCAACAGGTATAGTATTAAGAATTAGGTCACTGACTAACTGTTTGTAGAAACTAGCAACCATTTGCTACAACTTTTACAACACTCCTCTTCCTTCTGCCCTATTCTCCATTTCTGAACCCAATCAAGGAGGTGTTTGGTTGGATCAAGAATAAGGTTAAACAAGGCCTCCCTCAGGACACTGAGGATCTCTTCAACATTATTGAGATCAGCCAATTTGCAATACCACCCAATGTGGTGGCAGCTTTCTATAAGCACTTGGAATCCTTCCTCCCTAAATCACTGGCCTATGAGCCAATCAGATAAATGGGCTCTCTGGTTTACTTTGTTTTTATTTTTATTTTTATTTAGTTTATTTTTATTAGGACTCAAAAATTATTATTTATATATAATAATGTGATATTTTATTGTATTATAGACATATAAGAATACATGGAAAAGAAAAAAATTTATTATACTAGGTAAGATGGATATATTTTTATTATAATGCACTGAATATTATTTTTGGCTTTTGCACTAACAAATAAATAAATTAAAAAAGATCTAAATAAATTATTTTATTTAAATAATTATGAATCCTTGATGATACTTTGGCTTTTCTAAGCCACAAATTGGACCTTGCAGGTCATCATCTGATCATTGTTGTTTCAGTGCTACTATAGCCACAGAAACCAATGATTTTCATATATTGCTTACTAATTAGTACTTAGGACGCAGGTCAAGTATATTGAATATGTTTATCAAATCATATTACAAGGGAAAGGTAATTTGAGTTCTAAATAATCATTTGTTTAGAATATAAGTAGAGCAGGCTGCATGATGCAGATAAATTCAATTCTTGTTGTTTGTTTATGTAATAAATGAACCCATACTTAACGCACTAGTAAATAAACAAATTTACTGTAGATTCAGAACCTAAAGGTAAAAATGCAGGATTTTCAAACTCTTTTGCGTAAACTCACCAACTTACTGGAATATTTTCATCCTTTTATATAAAAATTAAGTTTTTCTAGGATGAAAATTACTCCATTAAGTTGGTGAGTTCATGCAAAAGAATTTGATAATCCTGCATTTTTACCTTTGGGTTCTGAATTTACAGTATAAATCATATTTTATTATTACACATGTTCACTTTATTAAACTGTCCCTTTATTATTATCAACCTAATTATATATTACTATTATAATTTAAAAATTAAAATTAAAATATTAAAAGTAAAATTATAATTATAAACCTTAAAGTTTAAATATTCAAAATTTAACTAGTTTTATTAAATTGTGATTTATTCAATATTGAAATATTGGATAGTAAAAATTTTAGTATTATAATATGTAGTATTAAAACTTTAATATTAACTTTTAGATACTAAAATTTTAATATTGAAATTTGTAACATTAAAATTTTTATAGTGAAATTTTAATATTACATAGTTCAATCTTAAAATTTTAGTATTAAAATATAAAAAGTTTAAAAAAAATTAATTTGCAAGGGGAAAATATTTATTGGGGGATATTAATTGCAAAGGGAATGCAATTTTTCTGGGGAATTATACCCCAAAATTAAATTTTTGGCTAAAGCGTCTAATTGAATCCACGTACTCTTCTGTATGTGGTGGACAACCCTGGATGTGATTGCTAGAGGGGTGGCTCCCTGTACCCCAGTGGTTGTTGATTGTTTGATAAAAGGAAGGCGGGTGAGTGAATCAATAGGTTTTTTTCAGGGGGCATGTAGTACCTGTATAACGTTACCAATGCAAATGAGTCATACAGGACGTGTTTGACTGTCCTATATTGCTGCAGTGTCCTCTGGCAGTCAAGGGCTACGAATTAAATATCCATTTGAATAGGTACATCCTCCAACTTTTTGATGTTGGTTTTTAATATGCAGTGAAGGAGGATTCCCAGGTATACCGCAACATGGATTCTTTGTGAGGTATACTTTTCTGAGAACATGCATAATTTTTTGAATGTTTGAACTAACCTATTGATATAGGATGTTTGGTTTAACTTGAAGAGGGTTCTGGGGGGCGCCAACTTGAATCAACCCCCAGGCCTCAGCAAACAAAATAAATAAAGGTTTAAAATTATTCACAAGGACTGCATCCCCAACTTTATTTGACAGTGCCTTAAATACTTCATTAAAAATTGCAGTTTTCAAATATTCAGTTCCAATTTGAAAGTCAGTTTTTATTAAGTTCTTTCCATATTTGTTGATATTTGTGAAGGGGAATCTTTGAATGCTTTCATATATGTATTCATCAAAGTTCAGTTTTATATCCCCGCAAATTTCATTAATTTCTTTGATTTTGATTGTTGATCCTAGTTTGTAGGCTTCCCTTATCCATGGCGAGCACCCCACGGGTGATTGATATTCCCTATCTTGAGCTTCACTATTAAAAAAATTATTCATATTCTGTTGAATTATTTTATTTATTTGGTTTTTATTTGTTTGTTTTATAGGGGCCACCAGTGACTGGTAACCCCCATAAAACCAACTTGGCGTAAAAGCTGCCACTTCTGCAACCTCATCCCCATCCCGGGTGATGACTAAAATAAATATAAGTAAAACATAAAAAGACTTACTGATTGTTTCCCCTGTGGCCCCCTCAGCCACAGGTGCCACTTTGGCAAACTTCATGAGCGTTGGCTGCTCTTCATTAATTTTCCTAGGCTTAATTTTTCTTATTTTTCTTGCAACTTGTGCTTCCTCTTGATTTTCATTTGATAAAGTTTCTGTATTTTGTGAAGCGCTCCTGCTTCTTGCTTATGTTTTGTTTTTTTCTGTTTTTGTTTGATTATTTTCCTCTTAATTGGTGATAATTTCCTTTGGAACTTCATTTTCTTCAATTAGTTTGATCTTCTTATTATTTTCTTTGGCCCCCTGCCAGAACTCCCACAAATTGTAGGCTGCATTGTTGAACTTCAGACTTGATAGAATTGTTCCCTGGAGATTTGGTAATGCTTCTTTATTCTTTTTGTCTATAATATTCCCTAGTTTATTCATAGCATCTTCTTTTGACTGTATTAGTGACTGGCCCTTGTTACCCAGTTTTCCTGTCACTATTTCCCTGATATTTTTTTCTATTTCAACAACCTTTTGCAGGTGTACTTCTAATTCTTTTATCAAGGTATAGATAGTTGACATCTTGTTTGAATTCCATCAAAAAACAGGTTTTTATAGTACTATCTTCAACGCATACATATTTTTCATCATTATTAATAAATTAAAGACAATAAATGTAAATATTGTATTAGAATATTGCAATTAGACGTCAACTCTTAATATTTGATATTATGTGCATAACTCAATGCATTTTGTTTAATAAAATCCATTGTAAACTAGGTTTTTTTCATTAAAATTTAAAATAAATTGTGTTTATATTAGAGAGCTATTAACGCTTAGTGCAAATATTGATACATAGTGCATTTTACAGCCTGTATATTTACCTATTGGTAATAATTCTGTAAACTTTTTAATTGGATTTTGTGAGGTAATAATAATATAATGTGTTAATAGAATACTGTTTATTGTCACTAATTGGCTGATTTTCTTTGCTGTGGCAATTGTGCATTTTATGATATTTACGCACTAGTATCCAATTGGTTGGCTTCACATCAAATCACACAGGCAATAGGAAAACAAGCTGCCACCCCAACCATATTTGGTCTTGGGGTGGCAGCTTATTTTCCTATTGCCTGTGTGATTTGGTGTGAAGCCAACCAATTGGATACTAGTGTGTAAATATCATAAAATGCACAATTGCCACAGCAAAGAAAATCAGCCAATTAGTGACAATAAACAGTATTCTATTAACACATTATCTTATTATTACCTTGCAAAATCCAACTAAAAAGTTTACAGAATTATTACCAATAGGTAAATATATAGGCTGTAAAATGCACTATGTATCAATATTTGTACTAAGCGTTAATGGTCCTAGTATAAACACAATACATTTTTTAAAATTATAATGGAAAAGGCCAAGTTTACATTGGTCTTTATTAAATAAAACACATTGAGTTATGAATATAATATCAAAATACCAAGAGTTGACGCCTAATTGCAATATTCTAATGCAATATTTACATTTATTGTCTTTAATTTATTAATGATGATGAAAAATATGTATTCTAATAATTTTAAGCTATTTGTAAAATGTACAACATTGTATTAATTATGGGAAATGTTGATAATGTAAAAAGAAAATATTATTAATTATGAATTGAAAGAAATAATATCAACTTCAATAAGTTGTCACAAAGAAAAGATTTATTTATTAATCAAAGGACAGGAAGGGGAGGGAATGGGCAGAATGAAAATTGCCTTCATCTGCGCCTGTGAAAGGGACGGCATCAGAGATAGTGGTGAGGGAATGGGTGGTGGTTTGGGAGTCAGGGTTGGAAGACAGGTGGCTTGATGGGGGTTGGGGAGGCAGAGTTTGTTGACTGGGAAGGGGCAGCAAGAGCTGATTGCTTCAATAGCTCAAATTCTTCTTCTGTCACATATACTGGCTTGACAAAACGGATGGACTGGCGTGGGGGGAGGCAAAAAGACAGAAATCACTGGATAATATGAAGCTGTTTCTAAATGATGGGGAATTACCACCCAAATCCACATAGAATTGATGATTAACCACCAACGCGGCTTTAAATATCATTTTGTTAAATTTCCAATTGAAACTCCAGGATTAAGTAGAAAAATCAATCCTAACCAGAGTAAACCAAGATAAATGACCTGGAAAGCATCAATGCATCTTCAGTGTAGAATTCTGGGCATTGAGAAGTGACACTATTTTCATTTTCCAGAATGGGGGGAGGAGCTACAAAATTGGCTGGCATGAAATTAACATTTTGCAGCGCCAACAACAAAGTTCCAGATGCTGGGCCCCATCTTCCTGAAATAATTCTGTTCAGAATCAGATTGTATGGGATATACCTCAACAACCCAACCACAGGATGCATTTTTAAAATTTAAATTAGAACTTGGGATAATTGATTTTTATTAAGTAAATTTAGAAGGACTCAACTCTTAGAGTTGAAACAGGGAAAATTATTCAATATATACCAGAAAAATTGACTAAGCAATACCACCTGAGTCTTGATCTCCTATTCCTTTGGCATCTTCAAGCAAGTATCTAGACCAGGTTGCAAAGAACCCTTGCGTGACCAGTTTCTGACAACCATGCCAATTAATGAGCTTATATTGGGTGACCCTCATATTATGTCAATTTATCAACATCAGTTTACAAGGGGGAGCTGGTTTCAGCTGGTAAACGGGAGCAGCTGTGACCCATTTTTGATTGACTGTTTGGTTTAAATCTGTTAACTTGGTCAACTTTGATATAGGTTTTCTGGCCTTCCGTGCCTTCTTACTTGGACGGACAATACCCGGCATTATGGAACCTACCGTGACAGGTGGGGGTCCTTTCTGGACTTATCACTATCACTTGGATAGAAGATGATGAGATCAAATAAGTCCTGGACAGACGCAGAAGGGAAAAGCTCATACCCCTTATCAATTTGGGTGCATAGTTTGTTGTAGGTGGCAGGCTTTAAGCGCCTGTGGGCAGAACCAAAATTGTAGAGACATACATCTGCAAGATGCATGTTGACGTAGTTGATGGGGTAGGATCAACAAGTATGCCCTGCAGCCCTGATTTCTTGGGTTGCCCATTCCTGCTGCTCCATCTCTGCACTCAGTACAACTGTGTGCACAGCGTTTTGTGTGGCCCACTCCTCCAGCATGTCCTGGAGCTCTGTCTGGTAGGCATACCCATCTGCGGTGTTCAATATTACCGAGTAATAATTGATGCCCAATGGGGAAACTGCCAATAAAACCCCGACAAAATGATACAAGATTGGGCCGCGCTTGTACACATCAGATTGGATATGCTTTTCTCCATAGTCTTGAATACTTGCAGATATCTTAGCATACAACAGAAATATGATGTCATTATGGGCCCTCATTGCCCTTTCTTTGATAAAATTAATAATAGTTGAATTTTAGGGGTCAGTGTCTGCTAAAATGGGGCCACTGAGAACCATACTGGACAAGATTCTGGCGGCAACCACAACTCTGTGCATCCATAAGTTCACCTTTCTCTTATTGGTGAAAATGCTGTGGAGTCCCAGTTGGAGACAGACCTGGACCAGGGGCATCCAAGGGTCACGCTCCATGATAGTCATCATGAGAGGGTGGGTTTTTTGCCTTCAGTTGAAGTACAGGCACCAGTTGGGGTCTTATTGGGAGGGGGCCACAATTGGTGTGGCTTGCAGGGTTTCAGCCACAGTGGACTTTGCAAACCCTATTGTGGCCGCAATTTCCCCAAGGGACATAAGGGCAACAGCGCCCATGTGATACTAAAAATGTTGACAGTGGCCATGTTGACACTTTTAATGTTGACACTATAGTAAAGTGACAACCCGGTTTTACTTAATGTCGTTTCCTGGATGTTGACACTTTTTTAATTAACAAAACACTTTACCCTGAGCATTTTTAATAAAAAAAATTTTAAAATACATTATTATACTAAAATAACTCCAGAGAGTTCAAAAATGCAATAAAAAAATACCATAAGTAATAAGAATAAGGAGATATAAGCAAGTTTTTTTTGACTTACTATGTAATTTACACTCTTTATTATAAAATTATTTTTTATTCCCATAAAAATTAAAATTCCAATGAACCAAAAATAAAGATATTTAATATATCATAATAACTACAAAATATAAAAAAAATTATTTAATTTGTTATACTTTTTATAAGCATAACTGAAAATATCTCATGCCTTAAAGATAAATTAACAAAATATAAGATATTTCTTATTAAATCATACTGAAACTAAACATAAAGCTTACTGTTTATACCTAAAAATATTTGTACTATCCAAAAAAATTAAAAAATTAAAAATTTAAAAGTAAAAAATATATAGGCAAAGCAAAGCAAAGTTTATTTGGCTAATTAAAGCCACCAGCAAGAGCAGTTGTAACATCTTCTAGGTACTTCTTAATCTCTGCCACCTTGTACTTCTTCTTCACTACCTTCTGCACGTCCTCCTGGTAGTCTTGCTCCTTGGACTTCCTCTTCTTGGGGGCCACCCGGCTGGCCAGGCCGCGGAACTTGGAGACAGTCTGGGCCTGCTCCTCTTGTGGCTTGGAGAAGAACTTGTTGAACTTGGGGTTGGTCCCAAACTTCACCTTCAGGTGCTTATGCCAAACCTCAAAGCTAGAGGTGGTCTTCATTTCCCCCCTTGAGGCAGGCGCCTTGACAGTTCCAAGGGGCAGTGGCCCTGCTCTTACCTCTCCAGGCAGTCACCTTCTTGCTCACTCATTGTTGCTCAAAGTACTCCAGGTAGCCTTCAAAGATGGTGGAGTGCTTCTTGATATAAGCATCCTCCAGGAGGGCCTCAAAGTTAAGCCCAGTATGCTCTGGGCGCACAAAAGCCAAGGCAGCAAACTGGGTCAGGGCAAAGCAGCACTTCCCCTTACCATTATTAAGATACTTGTCAAAAAGGTCCTTCTCACTCTTGAGATTCCTGACAAGGGCCTGCCTAAAATGGAAGAAGCAGCCCTGGACTTCTCCATCAAAGGTGGCCTGTAAGGCTCTGAACTGAGCCTGCTCAAAGTCCATAATGATCACCTTTGGCCCAAGTGAGCGTACATAAGCTAGCTGCTCAGCGGCTAAGGTTGCCTCATCCTTCTCAGAGGAGGAGGGATTTACCCTTGTGGTGTGGGCGGGAGGGGGGAGCTGGTTGACAGGAAGGGAGCTCAAAGCATCCCAGAAGATCTTGAAGGCTCTGGCATAGACCTCTGTCTTGACACCAGGAAGGAGAAAGAACACAAGAGTGATAACCTGGTCATTGAACTGCCCATGCAGGACCCAAAGCTGCTTAAAGAGAGGGGGGCAAGTAGCAAATGTGCCGTTGCACAGCCAGGTGGTAGCAGTGTTCAGCTGCTCCAGGTTTTGGGTTGTAGCGTAGGCTACAATCCTATCCTCCACTTCCTGCACATTGTCATGGAGCAGGAACATCTCACCATCCTCTGTCTTCTTGAGGGCATCTGTAAGGATAAGGTCTTTGATGTTGGTGGCACTCTTGGCCAGGGGGTTTGAGGCTTGACACCTATCACTCACAAACTTGACCAACTGGGTGTGAGTAGGGACCCTCTTGAGCTTGGTAGGGGACAGGTACTTGCAAGCAAGCACAGCCAGCTGGGTGACAGAAAGGTCTTTGGAGGTGGGCATAGTCTGCACCAGATACCACTTCAGGAGGCGGGAGATGGTAGTGTTGGGCATGATGCAGGTATGCTTGCCCTTTATGGTTTGGACCAGGTCCCAGCGCTCAGTGTTGAGCTGCACTGGGCAGGAGCGGTTCTTGCAGGTGTAATGCCGGCTCTTAAAGCCCCGGTTGGCATTGTTGTAGCTGAAGATATACCCATTGGCCACCATGACCAGCCCACCCTTTATACTCATGATTGGGAAGTATTTGGGCAAGGAAGAGGGAACCTTGAACTTTCCATCAGCATTGCAGATGTTGTGGGCCACAAGAGGGTCCCAAGGGCCAGCAGGAGCATGTTGGAAGCCAGGGAAGTAATTGGGGTGGGGCTTTGAATCATCCCCTGATGAACTAGAAGGGGGAGAGTTTGGCAGGGGTGGGGAAGCAGAAGGGGGCTTGTTGTGATGCTCCTCATGTGCAGGAGACTTTTCTTTGGGAGGGGTCTTTTTGCCTTGCCGCTTCTTCTTGGTTGGCTCCTCATCAGAAGCTGTGTTGTAGAAACTGTGCTCTGTAAAAGAGCCATCAGTTTCCTCTCCCCCAGTGGAATGAGCAGGGCTCTTCTTAGGGGAGGGCTCAGGGGAGAACTTTGGAGATGGTTTGGGGGATGGTTTGAGGGTGGCCTTCTTTGACAAGACAAGCTTCTTCTTGGTGGCTTTGGTGGGCTTGGAGGGACGCTTGGTACCCTTTGGCTGTTTGGAAGTGTTCTTGTCCTAAAATAATAAATAAAAGGTTTAAAATAAAGCAATCTATGTAAAAAACAAACAAAACAACTTAATAAGCATAATATATAAAAAAGTAAATCTTAGATAGCTTTTCTTGGCATTTAAAAGCTAAAAAATACTTGTATAGTTTTTATTTTATTAAAGTTATAAATAACAAGATAAAATTTAAGAGAAATATGTGAAAGTATTATATTTAGATATAGATTTTATTTTAAAAAATTAAAAAATATGAAAGAGCAAAGTCAAAAATACAACATATCAAAAAATGAGAAGTTTTTATTATATAAAACATAAAGTTTATATGTGAGAACTGAAAAGCGTCAACATTATGAGTGACAATTAGTAAAAAAAAGCTGAATTCTCACTGTCAATTACAAAAATTGTAGACATTATTTTTGACAGCATTGTCACTGTTGACATTTTTTTTAAAAGTTACTATGAAAAAACATAGTACGCTTAATTAAATTTACGCAGGCTAGCAAAAAATTAACCGTTTTCTGTGTGTTTTTTTGTTCACATATAAAAATTAAAAAAATATAAAAATAAGTTAAAAAAGTATCAAGCTTCTTTATTTCTTTATTAAAAATTATATTTTGGAGGTGGTAATATAATATTTTACCATTGCGCTTATATGAAGTTGTTAAGAAGTTGTATTTAAGTATTGAAAAGGGTAAAGTGTCAACAACGTCACTTACAACATTCTTTATATGAGGTGAAATATTAATTTAAGCTTAATTGCACCACTCTAATTTGCTTAACTCCACCTTAGGGGATAATCACAAGCAAATAAACAACATTTACAAGTGTCAACATTATTTTTAATGATAAATTCTATAGTAACTTACATACTAAGTCATGCTTAAATTATTGGATCCCTGTTAGCCACCAATCCACTTAATATATCAAAGCCGGAATAAGTGCCACATATATATTTATAACATGAACATTCCAACAATCAAATATATGTGCACTGTCTTTTTCAATATGATAATTCAATAAAAAAATATTTTTAAATGTGCACTTATTTTTTTACTTTAGATGCTTCAGTTTTGTTATTAAGAATAAGTTTGGCTTAAAAAGTGTCAACATTGACACTTTTACGTTGTGAAAACAAATAAAAAATAAAATAAAATTTATTAGTAAAAGTAAAGGAAAAATCAGGTTAAATTGAGTTTTTTATTAAGCTTAATATTAAATTGTGTCAAGATGGCCACAATTTCATTGTGTTTTCTGGGTTTGCACCCCTGAACACTTTAAAAAAAGAATTAAGCTAGCACAACTAGCAAAAACATAGGGTGTTTAGAGTTTTGAGTTGACAGTGGCCATGTCAACAAAGTGTCAACATGGGCGCTGTTGCCAACATAAGCTTCCCTTGCTTTTCAACCATTTCAAGAACAATCTCCATAGTGATCAATTTTCTTCTGAGTCTTGCAGGCTGATTAGCTGGGGGAGGAACATGTCCATCTTGGGAACTGGTCAATGCTATCTGATTGGCTGTTTTGGGGTTCTAGGTGACCCATGGCTCAAATGGCTGGTTCCAGATGCCATTGCTGATAAGGGATTTGGGTTGGCAGCTGCCTGTGCATGGTGGGCAAACAGGGCCATGCTGGAAGTTGCAGGGGAAAGAACAGACTCCTGGGTGGTGCTTGCAGAGAGGCCTGTGGGTTGGGAATGACCATAGACAGAGGCTTCACTGTTGAAAGACCCAGAGTAGCCCTGCATGTTTTGTCAAGGCCGGGAACAGTTTGTTGACTTGGTTGTTGTTGAAAGAAAACACAATAAACTTTTATTTAAAAAATTTAAACTCAAAAAGAGACGTGTATATTTTAGTCAATTTTATTGTTAAGCATGTTAAGTTGGTGAATATTATGCTCAAAATTTTAGCCGTCATAAATTAGAATAGGGCAATTTTTGAGAATGCCTATGATTCCTAAAAGAATTAGCACAAATCCACTCTAGAGCATTTGACATCCTTTTTGAGATACACATAAATTATATTTATTTCAAATTAACCTTATTTTTGATTTGAAATTTTGTTCTTGGATTTGAAAATCCTGTAATTTCAGATTTGTTAGTTTTTACATGATGTCTATGATTTGTTTGACATACAGGAAATCTCAAATTGTACATTAGAATCCCGCATTTCTGATATATTTATTCCGCATTTGTTTGTTGTGTTTTGTCTTTTGTTAGTTGAGTTATCTGCTCAAGAGATTTGAAATTTGCCAATTTAAATAAACCAAAAAAAGTCAAATTAAATGGTTAATTTTATTAAATATTTTATTTTTCACTCAGCTGAGTTGCCTGCAAAAGGGATTCAAAATTTGGACCAATGATTTGACAAACCTGCATTTTTATGTTTAGGTTCTGAATTTACAGTATGTTTCTGGAACTATTCAAATTGGGACTTATGTTTACAATAAAATTCAGACCATAAAATTTTGAACTTCCTATTTTGATGATTTTTGGTTACTTTTATTATATGATCCTGGAGAATTTGCTGCTTACATATTGCCTCCTTTGGACATTGCCAGTTGTTGCCCTGCCAAGGACCAACCAGATGCTGTAGATAACACTTGTTGATATACAAGCAATTCATTCCATAGAATGGCCAAGATTAAATACATACCCAATAAAGCAAATGATAATTGGACTTCTAGTTCCAATAGCAGAACCAAAAGTTCTGACAAAGAGGATTATGCATTTTAGTAAATTTTATTATTAAGTACAGTAGTTTTCAAACCTGTTGAGATAAATGTATATTATTCAGTTTAGAACGCATGAACTTAGTCTAAAATCAAAATCAAAAATCAAGGAATTTATATTAAATTGCAATAGATTTTGATCCACTTTGATTTTGTTTTTAGACTGAGTTCATGTGTTCTAAACTGAATAATACATGCTTATCTCAGCATGTTTGAAAACTACTGTATGTCTTATTTGGAAGATACTAGACATCCAATTTTTAGCTGTCCTATAATGAAATTTTATAATTTTTAATAATGCCAATGATCCCTAAAAGAATTGTTGTGAATTCACACTAGATCCTTTGGGATTTCTTTTAAGACCCCCCATTGATTAAAATAATTCAAATTCACTTCAATTATGGCTTTAAATTTAGTCCTTGGATTTGACAATCCTACAATTTCATGTTTGTTAACTATTTCATGTTGTCTAAAACTTGTTAGAATCAAAAAATATCAAACTGTACAATAGAATCCTGCATCTCTGGTTCATGCATCCTGAATTTTATCAACAAGTTTTGTCTTGAGCTAGTTGAATTATTTTTAGTAGGGATTCAGTATTTGAAATTTTAAATAGATCAAATAATGACACATTAAATGGTTGTTTTTGTTAAATATTTTATTTTTGACTCAGCTGACTTTCTCACAAATGTGGCTAAAAATTTTGACCTAGGATTTGACAATCCTGCATTTTGCCATTAGGTTCTGAATCTACAGTAAACAGTTTAGCTACAGCATGCAAACACTCTGGTTAGGCTGGATCAACCACTCTTCCTTTCTTATTTAATCCATGTTTGATATATATGTTTATGAGGAATAATTATGGCTTTATCATATGCTGTGGAATATATCTAGGTTAATTGGGATATATAATGGTACCAAGTAATATGGAATTAATGATATGTTAGCAATAATATCATAAGAACATTGTTTGATCTGTATGTATATATGGATGTATTTTAAATTAATGCCACAAACCATTGTTGCATGAACCATGTTGCCCACTTAACATAATGTGCAACTTATAAAAAAACTAGGCTTATAATAAAGTGTTCAACCCAAAATTTAGATTTTGTCTTGCAATGAGCTACATATATCTGATATGCTCTAGTTTTATATAAACTTTGAATCATATCAAATGCTTCTTTTTATTAAAACTTAGCTAACTTATTGGCTTTGAAAAGCTGATGGATTTTTAGTATATTGTTGAAATATTTTCTGATTTTAAAATTTATGGTATCTTTCTCCTGATAAGGAATGTCAAAACATCAGACTCAACCTGCCAACAAGGTTCTGACTAAGCAGGTTTGTGACCTGCAACCCAACCTTCCAGTGACCTATAGCCAAATTAGGAAGTCAACTCAAATTTCAAAATACAACAACATGAATAGAAGCTGATCCCCTAAGGTGGATACCTTGTTTTGGCACTTGACTCATTACCAGGATCAAGTCATCCCCTTCACTAACCCACTGTGTGATCAACGCTATCATTTTCCTGTTATCCATGACTCACACTAACTATATAATTGTTATCTCTCAATAAAGAATGTTATCTAGTTTCTAAATATTTTTCCCCTTGTAACTCTTCTAAAACAGCACAGTTATGACATTGGTAGCACAGGTAGGTTCTTCATCCTACCTTTTTTCAAAATTCCACCTGTTGTTTGTACTTGCTGTGGTCAACAAATCCTCAATAGAACCATGTCTGGCCTTCCACAAGACTAGACACTGTACACACCTGGTGCCAAGATACCTGATGGCTTTGTCCTTTAACAGAACATGATAATAATGGTATCTGCCTTCAATGCTTTGTTGGAACAAGGTTTCTTCCAAGCACCTACTGCCGCCCCTCAAGAAACAGATAAAAGTATCATGTCAGCCCACACAGCCCAACAACTTCAAAGTGCCGCCTTGGAATCATTTTCTGGAGCCAATGACAACAACGCCACAGCATGGATTCAATCTTTCCAGATTAAACTAGCTCAAATGAAATGCCCACAACATTTCTGGATTGCAGAGATATTCTTTCTACTTACACATGATGCAGGCACCTGGTGCAATAAGTGGCACAAGGATCACACCAAGAAGGACTGGGACACCTTCAAGCTGGACTTCTTGGCAAGATTTGTGCTGAAGGACACCGCCCTCATGATTATACGCCAATTAAAGAGCCTGTCCCAAACAGGCACAGTAAGGGAGCTCACTTGGGCATATAAGGAACTCTGACTACATGCCCCCTTGGATATGGCCTTTGACACTCCAGCTACCCATCTCATGTACTACAACGCACTCAAGGTGCACATGATGAGACATGTCAACCTGGACCAAGTGACCAACCTGCAGAGCCTTTATTGTGAGGCAGAGAAAGCATAACAAACGTCCAACACTCTCCATAAAGTGCAGACTGGGAAAAGAGAGAGACCCAAGGACTCTCACCCAGCTGGACGTTCCAACTACCCTCTTTCTGGGAATAACAATAACATCAACAATTCAAATCATAAACCTGCTGACTCAAATGACCACAGCAATGGGAACAATGGGCAGTCAAATAGTACACTTTCCGTGTCACTGCCACACAGGACAATCAGGACAAGGGAAAAGCCCAGGGAGAGCAATAAGCGAGCCAAGCTCTCCCCAAACAACTCCTGATTCACCCAACAATGAGTATCAACCCAAGGACGTGGATCAGTACCCAATTGTCATGGATCCTTCCTGTGGGGGGGGGTCTTGAGAACTTGCAAGCAGATGGCCTGCGGGTCCTGTGAGGAGGATCCACCACAAGATTGGAGCTAAATTTACAATATAAGAAAACAATCTGCCCAGGAGAGCCCAGGGTCTGCTGGCAGGCACCATTGAATCAATAAGGCCAGTGAGGGTGATGTACATCACCCCCAATATCTGTGTAGAGGTGGATTTATTGAATGCAACATATTCCTACAGGTGTTTGGGCGCAGGGTGAGAAGTGGTGTCATTGGAACTCAATAGGCAGGCAGGTAGTTGTATTTGTTGTGGAACAGTGAGGGAGGTATGGTGGCCCAAGTTCCTTCTCTGCTGTTGATATGGATTCTGGACACTGGCTTCTTGGTTGTAAATTAGGATTTCCTCTAGGGTGAATTCCAAATATGCTGGGTTGGGTGGGTATTCTGTGAAATGTACAGGGCCAAAGGGAGCTCCTGGTGGATGATATATTTTTTGGTGGTTGGTCTGCTGTTTCTTGGGGTTTTTGGGTGTGAGGTACAGAACCCCAGGAGGTAGACTGAAAATTAAATAGAACTAAAATCAAATATGGAATAACCTGGTTGAACCAAAGGTTGATATCACTTTATTGCACTAATGGCAATGGGTAACTTCCTGTCAGCCCAGTGTATAAATATACCCATCTGCCATGGAGAAACTTTTACAATTTTCCTTGGGCCTGGTGATACTATCTACCAGGGTTTTGCAGCCCTTGGTGGCATCCATTGCGGAAGATATTTTTATTGGCTGGCTTGAACTGAGAAAACTCAAATTTTCCTTTTGGGTCATAAGATTGGTCATCTTTGGGTGGCCTGCATTCCACAGGAAGTTTCTTTGCTTCTCCTGCCGCGGTGACCCAAGTTATTTTGGGATCTTTGGCTTGGCCAGCGCTCTCATTCATTGGGTTAACAGGAACCTTTGGCGTGGGAGGCCTTGATGCAAGTAAATTTAGTTCATCAAGTCTCAGGAGATTCCCCAAAGTCCAATCCCGCTCTTGTTTGAGCCCAGGAAATTGCATGCGGCCAGACAACTGGTCCTGCAGGCTGCTAGCCTGCAGGATTTTGGGGTTCAAATCCTGTAGTTGAGGTCTTCCCATGAGCATAGTCAACAAGAGTTTATCATTTGTGAAACCAATGATCCATTTTCCCTCAGAAGATCCAGTACTTTACACTGCTGTAACTGTGCTAATTTAGCAAAGTTACAAGGGGGAAATATTTGGAAACTAGATAATGTTCTTTATTGAGAGATATGGATTATATAGTTGCTGTGAATTGTGGATAGTAGAAACATGATAGTGTTGATCACATGGTGGGATGGTGAAGGGAGTGGCTTGATCCTTGTAATGAGTCAAGCGCCAAAACAAGATATCCAATGTAGGGGATCAGCTTCTGTTCATGTTGTTGTATTTGGAAATTTGAGTCAACTTCCTAACTTGGCTTCAAGTGGCTGGATAATTGAATTTCAGGTCACAACCCTGCTTATTCAGAACCTTGCTGGCGTGTTGAACCTGCTGTTTTGACACCCCCCAGCTGAAGGTCAGCCTCCTCTGGGGGCAGGTTGTCAGGGAAGTTGTTGGGAGCCTGGGCGCCATACTGCACTAATTGTTGTTTGGTGGCAGATAGGACAGTCTTGTGTTGTCTCTGTCTTGCTTTGCAGGTTTTCAGGCAATCATGGTGAAAAAATCTGTCTTGTTTGCATTTCCCAAGTCCTTGCACAAGATAAGTGTTGTTTTTTACCTTTGGGATGATGATTGGGCCCACTTTTTCTGGCTGCTATTTACTCTTGTTGGTATTCATGACCCAGACTTTGTTGCCAACCTAATGTCTGTCTTAGATGGGGATGAAGATCTTTTGTAGACGTTTTTCTTCTCTTTCTGATTGAGCACTATTGGCCTGTATGACCTGGGGGTCTGAGCGGGGTGGAACCTTGCTGGGCATCTCCATATTTGGTCCTGATAGCTCCTGGATGATATTGGGTTGTATGCCATAAACTAACTCAAAGGGGCTTTTTCTAGTGGATATGTTCACATGGGTCTGGCATACAAGCAATGCAGTTGGTAGCTGCTTATACCAGACCTCAGGTCTCCTGGAGGTGAGCTTGTCCAAGGCTTGCACAATGCTATCATCCAGCTGCTCCATATTTCTATTGGTCTGAGAAAGGTAAGGTGTTGTCACTGTGTGCTAGACCCCATTATTAGTAAGGTACATGTTGGTATCTTCATAGGTCAATTCTTTGCCTTTGTTGATTATCAGAAGTTCTGGCTTTCCAAACTTGCTGATGATTTATTTTATTATGAACCTCTGCACACCATTGCCTGTGTGTGTTTTTACTGCTTGTGCCACTGGCCATCAAGTGGCAAAGTCTATTGCGGTGATGATGTATTTCTGTTCATTGTGGTTCCCTGGCATGGGGCCCACACTGTCTAGGGCCCATACCTTGAAGGGTAGTTGTAAGCGGATAGATAGTACTAATTTAGGTGGGGTATTGCTTTTTGCAAATTTCTCACATAATTTGCATTGGTCTAAGACTTCCTGGACATCTCAGTATAGGGTCGGCCACCAAGCTTTATATTTGAGTAATTTTTAGAGGTTGCGTCTTTTAGTGTGTCCTAGGTCCCTGTGGTAACGTAGGATGGTTTCAACTTGCTGATGTGTAGGTATGTATTAATGGGTGGTTCTGTTGATCATTTTTTGATGTAAGATCACATACACGTCTGAAAATAAGTGTTTGTTCTTAATGACTGTTTCTTTTGTTGTATCTGTGGTGCCAGGGGGAAAGCCCTTGCCCTTTTTCTGGAGCACCAGGATAGGCCAGTCTGGTTTGAGCCCATTCTCACCTCTTGTGGCTCTGACGTACAGGCGCAAGAGTGTGTCCGCCATGGCAAGTTCTGGACCAGGCTTATATTGTATAATCATATTGAACCTCTCCGGGAGTTCCATTCAGCAGGCTTAACAACAGGATAATTTTGCTTGCATTTTGAAGTATATAAGCAACTTGTGGTCAGTCAATGCCGTGAATTCCTCTGTCATTCTAGATAACAACGCCATTTGACCAGGCAGTGTATAATTGCTAACAACTCCTTGTCATGTATAGGGTATCAGCACTTGCCGTCTGTCAGTTTGCGTGATTTTTAGGCTACAGGCAGAAAGTTACCATCATTATTTTTGATTTTTAGTACTCCCCCAATGGATGTGTCAGAGGTTTCTGTCTTCATTTGATATTACCCATCATGTTTGGGATATTGCAGAATGGTTACTGTTGTGATTTTCTTCTTAAGATATCTGAAGCAAAGGTCACGTTGGAGGTCCATACAAACTTGGACTTGGCGCCAGTTATGGCCAACAGAGGTGCTTTCAAGACATCACAGTTGGGTATGAATTGTCGTACATAGGCAACCATTCCCAAGAATGTGTGAAGTTCTGACTTATCCTTTAGAGGTGGCATTTTGCAAATGGCCTGGATTTTCTGGCTGTCAGTTTTAATGCCATCTTTTGAGACTTTATGTCCCAGAAAAGGCAGCTGCTTTCAGAAGAACTGGTATTTGGAGGGCTTGGCTAGTAGCTTTTGTTGTACTAGGGTAGAAAAGACTTCCTCCAGGTCCTTGCAGTGCTGCTTTACTGAGGGGCTATAGACAATAATGTCATCCAAATATACCAAGGTGTGCTTGCCAATGTGGGGGGCAAACACCTTGATCATGAAGATTACTAAGATTGATGGGGTGTTTGTCATTCTGAAGTTGAGTACCACACACTTGTATGAACTTTATTTAGTGCAGAAGACTGTTTTAGGTATATCTTACTCTTTGATATGTATTTGATTGTAGCCAGTGGTTAGGTCAATCTTGAAGAAGACATTGGCGCCGCCCAAGGCATTGAAGAGGTCATCAATGAGTGGTAGTGGGTAACAATTTTTGATAGTAGCTTTGTTTAGGGCTCAATATTCTGTAAGCAGTCAAAGATTCCCATCTTTCTTTGCTACAAAGAATACAGTAGCCCCAAAAGGAGACTGTGAGGGGCATATAAGACCTTTCTCCAACGCTTCCTTGAGGTAAGCATGTAGGGTGTTGTCTTTGTTTGGTGTAAGGTAGTAGATGGGTTGTGCCTTAGGTAAAGCTCCTTTGAGCTTGATAGAATGTTAAATGTGTTTTTCTGGCGGCAACCCTGGTAGAGCCTCTTTGAAGATTTCTGGATGGCAGGCTACAATTTTGTGATCCTGAGGTGTAGTTTATCTTGGTGGTCCTTGAAGTGTATGATCTCATACTGGCAGGAATCCCAGTCAACTGCCTTGAGATTCTCCTGTTTGTCCTGGGTCTCTGTAATGCGTAAAAAGACATGGTCACACAGGAGCTGGTCCACTGAGTCAGGGTAGATCTGGTGATTGACCCCTTCACACTTGATGGTCAATACAGAGGTGGCTCAGTCTACGTGGGGGTTCTTCTTTTGTAGCTAGTCCAGTCCAAGTATAATTTCAAATTTAGGGAAGTCAATGACAGGGCCCTGGATGGGGGAATACAGGTTCTCTAGCATGATGAAAAATGGAGCATTTTCCCTTGTCACAGCAATGTGATGTTCATTAGCTAAAACCACATTCTTAATCTGCAAAGGATTAATGATTAGCTTGAACTTGTCTACAAAGCTACTGTTGACTAAGGTTCAATCTGCGCCTGAGTCCAGGAAATCTGCCTGTGTAACTGCAAAAGCAGAAAGGATAAGACATCAGTTTATTATGATGTCTGGCAATGGTGTAAAGTACTGGGTCTTCTGAGGGTACTTGGATCATTGGGCATTGGTCCACGTCCTTGGTTTGACACTCATTGTTGGGCAAGCTGGGGGTTGTGCAGGGAGAGCTTGGCTTGCTTAGTGCTCTCTCTGGTCTTTTCCCTTGCCTTGGTTATCTTGTGTGGCATTGATACGTAAATGTGTATGGTTTGACTGGCTGTTACTTCCATTTTCATGTCCATTTGAGCCTGCAGGTTTGTGGTTTGCATTGCTATTGTTGTTCCCAGGGATCAATTGATTAGAACGCCCATAGGGGTGAGAATCTTTGGGTTGCTTTCTCTTTCCAGTTTGCGCCTTGTGGAGAGTGTTGGATGTTTGTTCTGCTTTCTCTGCCTTGAAATACAGACTTTTTAAGTTGGTCACTTGTTCCAGGTTTATGTGCCTCATCACATGTGACTTGAGTGTGTCATAGTACATGAGGTGGGTATCTGGAGTGTCAAAGACCATATCTGAGGGGGCATGTAGTTGGAGTTCCTTTTAAGCTTGGGTAAGCTCCTTAACTGTGACTGTTTGGGTCAGATTCTTTACTTGGCATATAATCATGAGTGTGGTATTTTTCAGCACAAATCTTGCCAAGAAGTCCTTCTTAAAGGTGTCCCAATTCTTCTCAGTGTGTTTTTTCTGCCACTTTTTGCACCAGGTACCAGTGTCATGAGTCAATTGGATGGAGATCTCTGCAATCCAAAACCGTTGTGGGCATTTCATTTGGGCCAGCTTGCTTTGGGCTGATTGAATCCATGCCACAATTTTATTGTTATTTGCCCCAGAAAAATGTTCCAAGGCAGTGCTTCAAAGTCTCTGGGCTACTTAGGCTGGCATGGTGCTTTTTTCAGTTGCACGGGTCATGGCAGAGGGTGTCTGGAAGAACCCTTGGGCAGACAGGGCATTGAATGCAGGAAGTGGTATCACCATGTTCTGGTAGAGGACAAACCCATCAGGTGCCTTGGTTCCAGGTGTGTACAGTGTCCAGTACACTGGGAGGCCAGACATGATTCTATCAAGGATTTGTTGGCCGCAGCAATTACATGCAACAAGCAGAATTTTGAGGAATTAATTAGGATGGAAAACCTACTTCTGCTACCAATGTTGTAACTGTGCTGTTTTAGCAGAGTTACAAGGGGTAAAATATTTAGGAACTATATAATAATCTTTATTGGGAGATAGGTATTATATAGTCATTGTGAATCATGGATAGTAGGAACATGATAGTGTTGATCACATGGTGGGATGGTGAAGGGGCTGGCTTGATTCTTGTAATGAGTCAAGCGCCAAAATGAGATATCCACTGTAGGGGATCAGCTTCTGTTCATGTTGTTGTATTTGGAAATTTGAGTCAACTTCCTAACTTGGCTTCAAGTGGCTGGATAATTGGATTTCAGGTCACAACCCCGCTTATTCAGAACCTTGCTGGCGGGTTGAGCCTGCTGTTTCAACAACACCATTGCCAGACATCCCAATAAACTGATGTCATATCTTTTCCGCTTTTGTAGTTACACTGGCTCAACACGCCTGGACTCAAACTCAGATTGTACACTTGTCAACAGCAACTTTGTGGACAAGTTCAAGCTAACCATTTGATGAGGAGCAACTTTTGGGGAAGCTTCAAATATGGAATTAAGAAGAAGAAATGTTATTTTATTGGATAAAACTTTTGGCTTATATAGCTTGCGCTGTAGTGGGGATTTAAGTTAGATCAAAGATAAGGATGGTCATGTACAGAATGTTTTCAAGTTGCTGGATACCTGGAAAAGCCATGTGATATTGGTTTGTCTCCTTTCTTGGTATGTTGAACTGTATTGGATTGGCACCAAACCAGGCAATGACTGGATGTTAAGTGTGTTGGCAGCAACCAGAATACCCTTATATCCAGCTCCTTGACTACACACCCTTAAGGGGTTAATCTGGCACATCAGGAGAGGGCTTTGTCTTGAAGGCTGATGCCTGATGTTCCTGGAGTTGTTTGCTAGTCAGTACTAGCCAAGTTGAGTGTTCCCCTTTTCTAAGGCAAAGGCAGGATCTGTGGTACTTTTTGATGACGGGATCTTTGGCGCCTTGGAACTTAACCAGATAGGTTTTTTTGTCTGGCCTGTATTCAATGACTCTTCCTGGTCTCCTGTGTACTGAATCCAGTTTCTTCCTGTTTTCAGTCAGGACCCAGACAGGGGAGTTGATTGGGAGGGGTTCCTCCACAGAGGTTATCTTTTGTGCTTTGAGACTTTTGGCTTCTGCTATTTCAGCTTTGAGTTGTATGTGTTGTAGTGCTGATGCTTGTTATACTGTAGGAGATTTTCTGGGGGAATTTTCACATATGGTTGTTTATTGCAGGTGACTATCTCTGGTTTTTATCTGTATGTTAGTTCAAACGGTGAGTAGCCTGTCCCTTGGTTGGTGTTTACCCAAGATACTAATAATGCATTTTTATGTATAGTGGCCATGTAGCTTTGCCATCCATTATTTTCTCAAGGGTTCTGATGAGACTACCATTTATGTGACAGAAATTGAGGGATAATAAGAAGCTGTCTCCAAGTGGTGGGGAATAACCCACCAAATCCACATAGAGTTAATCATTAACCACCAACGCAGCTTCAGATACTGTTTTGTAAAATTTCCAAATGAGATACTAGGATTAAGTAAAATAATTGATCCTAACCAGAGTAGCCCAAGATAAATAGCCTGTGAAAGCATCAGAGAATCTTCAGAATAAAATTCAGGACATTAAGATATAACTAAACCTTCAGCTTCAAAGACAGGTGGAAAAACCCCAAGATTGGCAGGCATGAGATGAACATTGGGTACTGCCAACAACAAAGTTCCAACAGCAGGGCCCCATCTTCCAGTATTGATCTGGCTAAGGATTAAGTTGTAGGGAATTTAACGCAACAATCCAACTCCAGGATGCATTTCAAAAGTAAATTTAGACCAGGGGATAAGTTATTTTTATTGAGTAAATTTTTGGAGTACTCAACCCTTAGAGTTGAAACAGTGGAAATTATTCAATATATATCAGAAAATCAACTAAGCAATACCACCTGGATCCTGGGCTCCTATTCCTTCTACATTGTCAAGTGAGTATCTATTCCAGGTTGCAAAGAACCCTTGAGTGACCAATTTCTGAAGACCATGCTGATCAATAAGCTCATATCAGGTAACCCTCAAATTACGTCAATTTATCAACGTCAATTTGCAAGGAGTAATTGGTTTCAGCTGGCAGACTGGAGAAGCTTTAACCCATTTTTGATTGACTGTTTGATTTAAATCTGTTTGTTCAGTCAATTTTTTTAAAGGTTTGCTGGCTTTTTGAGCCTTTCTACTTGGCCAGATAATTCCTGGCATGATGGAACCTACTGTGACAATTCTGGTGTCCAGATGAATTTCTTTTTGGAATTACCCTTAGTTAGGTCATTGGTTTGTGCAGTGAGTTTTCCACAGTCTTTGATGTGTTTCCTTAGGTAAGCTACCATTCTGAGAAAGCATCTAACTTTTTTAATGGAGGTGAGGTGTTTCAAATTGTTTATGGCTTTAATTTTATCTGGATCTGCTTTGATGCCACCGTCAGATACAATGTGGCCCAAGAACAGGAGTTCATTTTCCATAAATTGGCATTTGCTAGGCTTTGCATAGAGTTTGTGCTTTGCGAGTCAATTGAGTGTCTTGCAGACATGTGTGAGGTGTTCCTCTTTTATTTTTGAGAATATGATGATATTTTCAAGGTAGCATAATGTATTTGAGAGACTGTTTAGTGATTGGTTCATCATAGTGACAACCGTTGTGGGAGTGTTGGTCATCCCAAAGTTTATTACTCTACATTCAAAGGATCCAAATTGTGTACAGAACGCAGTTTTTGATATGTCCTTTTCCTTTACTTCAACTTGGTTGTACCCTGAGGTGAGATCAATTTTGGAGAAAAATTTGGCACCTGAGAGTCTTGCAAACAGATTCTCTATGAGTGGAAGGGGACATTTATTCTTTACTGTGCTTGCATTAAGAGCTCTGTAGTCTGTTAATAGACAGAGTTAGCCTTCTTTTTCTTTACAAAAAGCACTGCTGCCCCCACAGGGATTCTGATGGGCGGATGAAGCCTTTAGCTAGGTTATTCTCAATGTGATTTTTGAGGGTTTGTGTCTCCATGGGGGAGATTCTGTAAAGGGGTGCAGGTTTGGGCATGGCCTTGCATATTTCAATGCCATGTTTGAACTCCTGCTTGGGGGAATGTTCTGTGATATCTTCCTTAAATGCATGAGTGTATTCTTTTAGGAGTGCTGCAAGCTCTGGGGATTGAATTTTGGTTGTTTGTATGTTGTTGAACTCAGTGTACCTTGCTATGTGAAGGGTAATATCTTTGGTTAGACGTTCTGAGTCATCTTGGTTTATGACCTGGACAAATACTGTGTCTCTTAGAATGAGATTGTTGGGTTCTTTGAGGATGTTAAAATTGACTCCATTGTGTTTGATGGTCATGGTTTTTGTTTTCCAACATACACTGGGGTTCACTCAGGTGAACCAGTCCATGCCTGCTACAATTTTGTAGTTTATGTTGTTCATGACAAGTCCTTTGATGGACATTTGTATGCCTTGGAGGTCAATTCTGAAGGGAGTTGTTTTGCCTTCAAGTAGAACTTTTGATTTGTCTGCCATTCTGGCTAATTTGAAGTTGGATTTGACAACTGGTATTTTGTACTTTTTTATTAAAGGTTTGCTAACCATAGTGTGTTGTGCACCAGATTCAAATAAAATTTTATGTGTATGTGATTTTTTAGTGCATGGATAGACAAGAAGTTGTGAGTGATCTTTAATTTTTAAGTTCATAAAAATGGAGGATTGTGGGACATGTGGGATACAAGCAGCAAATTTTATGCCTTGGTACACTTTTTTGCTGGTTTGGGGGGGGAGACAGGGGCACTTAAGCCTGTTCCCCCTCCTCTTTTCCCTTTTCCTCTGTTTTGAGACCTTTGAGGTCAGAGAATGTGGGGTCATATTCATAGTGGGTTGCTGTTTCAGCATTTTTTACTTTGTTGGTGTCTTCTTTCTTGGGACAGGAGTGGTTTGCGCTCTGGCTGCAATTGCCATTGTTTCAATTGGAGTTGCTGTTGTTGTGGTTGGTATTTTGACGCTTGTTTCCCATTCAAATTATCTCTATCATTGCCATTGGAGGAGCGGTTGCTGTTGTATGCAGCATATTATATATTTGCGCGTTTTTTTGTGTGCTTGGCTTCTGCAATGAGCATGGGCATGGAGGTGTTGGCCTCTAGACTGATGAGGGCAGCAACTGAGGGCTTTATTCTGTTGATGAATGATGCTCTAGTGTGTATGTTGTCAGCTTGAGCTGGGTTTTGGATCTTGCAATGTATTTCCTCAAATTCATTGGCTTAAGCTGTGATAGTGGTCTTCTAAGGAAGGTCACTGAGTTGTATTACAATGTCTTGGAGGGATTTGATGAGGCAAAAATTGTGGGTGATGTCTGCTTTGAACTCTTCCCAGTTATCAAGCTGGTTGTCAGTTTGTGAGTCAACCCAGGTAAAAACAGTTAGCTGCGGCCTTGTACAGGCGCTTTCTGGCTTCCTGGACCCATTTTTTGTGGGGGATGCAGCTGGCACAGAGTTTGGCGGCTGAGTGGTTGAGCAATTTAATGATGTTTCTTTGTTTTTACCAAAGTACTTATCAATATCAATGTATTTGGTGTTGGTAACTTTGCCTGTGATAGGCAGTTATGTGTTTGTTTGTGGTTGGAGAGAGTGACTGTATTGAATTATCTTGGTGCATGCTTTGGGAATGGCCTGTCCTTCAAATACAGTGCATCCACTAGGTATATCTTTGTTGATGTTTTGGGCGCAGAAGTATATTTTCCAGGTATCCTGATATTTAGCCTGCTTTAGTACGTGAGCAAAGGTGGGCAGGTTCTGTTCAGTCATTTTCTTTTTCATGAGTGTATTCAAAAAACCATAGCTACTACTAGTGATGAGGAGCAACTTTTGGGGAAGCTTCAAATATGGAATTAAGAAGAGAATTATATTTTATTGGATAATACTTTTGACTTATATAGCTTGTGCTGTGGCGGGGATTGAAGTTGGATCAAAGATAAGGATGTTCATGTGCAGAATGGGTTTGAGTTGCTGGATACCTGGACAATTCATGTGATATTGGTTTGTCTCCTTTCTTGGTATGTTGAACTGTATTGAATTGGCACCAAACCAGGCAATGACCAGATGTTAAGTGTGTTGGCAGCAACCAGAATACCTGTACATCCAGCTCCATAACACACTAATCCTTTGCAGATTAAGAATGTGGTTTTAGCTGATGAACACCACATTGCTGTGAAACAAGCAACTGCCCCTTTCTCCATTGCGCTAGAGAACCTGCACTCCAACATCCAGGGCCCTGTCATTGATTTCCCTAAATTTTAAATTGTACTTGGACTGACTGGCTACAAAAGAAGAACCCCCACGTAGACTGGGCCACCTCTGTATTGACCATCAAGCATTAAGGAGTCAATCACCAGATCTACCCTGACTCAGTGGACCCGCTCCTGCGTGACCACATCTTTTTACGCATTACAGAGACCCGGGACAAACAGGAGAATCTCAAGGCAGTTGACTGGGATTCCTGCCAGTATGAAATCATACACTTCAAGGACCACCAAGATACCACTACACCTTAGTATCACAAAATTATAGCCTGCCATCCAGAAATCTTCAAAGAGGCTCTACCAGGGTTACCGCCAGAGAAACATATACAGCATTCCATCTAACTCAAAGGAGCAGTACCTAAGGCACAATCTATCTACTGCCTTACCCCAAATGATGACAACACACGGTGGGCTTACCTCAAAGAGGCATTGGGAAAAGGATGTATCTGCCCCTCACAGTCTCTCTTTGGTGCCACTGTATTTGTTGAAAATTGGTGTTTGCCAGCAGATTCAACAGAAGGATTGGAAGGCAGGGGCACACACTCACTGCATGCCTTTGAATGTGAGGATTTTAAAGACATTTGATCAATTGATTTATAATGAATGCTTTTATTTAATCATGTACAAGTAGGTTCCAAAAGCTGCCCCTTGGTGTTTACTGCCAACGCCTTATATAGGGGTATTCCCATATTACTAATCATCAGTTGCTGGCAATGTCTTCTAGGACTTTCCAGTGCACTGTAGAGTCTTGGTTGTGCTGGTGAAGAAAGGGACAACTTTCCATTTTAGGGCACAATCCTGCAATTCTGTGGCACCTAGTACAAGGGTGCCCTCTGCTAGTGCACCAGATTGCACTCATAGTTGGTATACAGAAACTTCCTTATTCAGACCTGGTGCCTCAGTGTTATTTCCTCTCAAAGCTGGTGCCTTGGCGCTTGATGTTAATTATTGCGGCGCTCTGGCAATCACAATTAATTGTGCTGGCGTCCTGGCGCTTGATGTAAACTAAAGCAGTGCTCTGGTGCCAAGAATAATTAATGCTGGTGTCATGGCGCTTAGTATCTGGGGTGGCGGCAACGTGGCGTGATTAATCCTTGGCAACAACATCATAGATTGCTAATCATGCATTTAATTATGTGATAAATGACACTGATTTCTGAAAGGGTATTTGATTGGCCAATCCCTGGTCAATAATTCTTCACAGTATTCTTTGTGGCAAAGAAGGATGGAACCCTTCAATTTGTTACGGATTATTGAGCCCTAAACAAAGTTATCATCAAGAATTATTACCCACTTCCACTCATTGATAATCTCTTTGACGCCTTGGGCAGAGCAACCTTCTTCTCCAAGATTGACCTGACAGCAGGCTACAACCAAATTTGTATCAAGGAGGAAGACATACCAAAGACGGCCTTCTGCACCAAGTATGGGTCATATGAGTGTGTTGTGCTCAACTGTCAGGGCCCAAATTGCCCTGGACAGTCAGCTGGCCTCCTTAGAGTTGATTAAACATGCAGTGTGGAAACCCACACAAAGCACCTTCCAGGGCAAAATACCCCCCCTTTTGACTAGCAAATGTCCCAGGATTCAAGAGGCACACAAGCCTCAAATTCCTGGCTTTGAGCCTGTTATTGAATTTGGGACACTCACCTATTGGGAAATGGCACATCAGGAGCGCAATTGTTCAATTGTGCAATTGGACAATTGATTCATTGCGGGAGCTATAAATAACTTTGGCAACTTGACATGCTGCAAATTTTAAAAGGTTCATGTTATAGCAGCCAATGAGATCTCACCCTCTTGCCCAAGCACGCAAATTCTGGTTAAAATTGTAAATCCAACTCCAAATGATACCATCAGCTCTCTGGTGGCACAAAAGGCCACAGAATCTTCAGTAAGTATAAGTAGTGAGGGGGAGAAACCCTCCTCACTGTTGACATCTTAATAAAGCAAGTTTATGCCTAGAAATTATTATCTTATTTCAGGAATTGTCTATTTTTGCTCAAATTTAATTATTCTCTTTGCATCTATTTGTGAATCCACTACTCAATACAAACTAGCCTATCTACTTCCACCTGGTTATACTCCTGCTGCTCTTGTTGAACCACCCTGTGCCCTTGATCTGGAGTATTTCCACCCCCATCACCTGGATCTGCCACCAGCAATGAAGGAGATTCCTACTGCCCCTCCTCTCCCCAATGCGCCTACCACCAGGACTTTAGCAAGCTGGGGTTGTCTATATCACAGTATTGGGACTGGCTGACCAAGTTGTGCCCCATACTGGGAGTTAGTGCCCCCTAGCCACTGCTCTAAACTACCTGGTTTGTATAGCGCCTATTGTGTACATGGCCTTCCAGGCCCAGCCTGCCTCCCCTGTGGAAGTCCAGCTGGACTCTGGTATGGGCTGTGACAGTATGTCAACCGTATCTAAACTAGTAACCCTGGGCCCCTATTCTTCTTTGATTATAGGGGCATCTTGTATGCTTTTATTTATGACCTCAGCTTATTACATAAGACAGTATTTGACCAAGAAACAAGAAACAAACAAATGCCAAGAAGAAATTATTACCAAGCCATCTCAGGTCCAGACTGTGACCATCTCCACCTCAAACCAGAATACTGCTGCCCTCACAACCTTTCCTGACCTGCCAAAATTGGACTTGGCTGGTTTAAGAAAAGGAATAATTATGATAAATGCCTTGTTCCGCGCCCACCCCAAGAGCTTCAGAGACAACACCCAGAAGGTTATGATGGTGGCCTCCCAACTGAAGGATGATGCCAGAGAAACCTTCTTGACCTGCCTTGAGAAAGACCCAGATCTCATGCTTTCCTAAGATCAATTCCTGGAGAGAATGAACTCTGCAACTACCCCTGCTGGGGCCAAGACCCAAGCCTACATGGGGCTCATCTGCCTGATCCAGGGAAGAGACAACCTGGAGACCTACATACAACAATTCCTATGCCTGACGGATGCAGCCAAGATTCCTGACGACATATCAGGCTTGCATTTCAGAAACAGTCTGAACCCACACCATGCCAGCCTGATGAGACACCACCAATGTGACCTTCCCAAAGACAAGCTCCTGGCTATCACCAGAGGCATGGACTTCAGCCAACCACAAGGATACCACGCTGGCCAACCCCAGAACAATCAAACCCCTGGTACAAGTAAGCCCTGCTTGAACATGACCCCTGAAGAGTACCAACACCACATCAGAAGTGAACTATGCTTCTATTGCCACCAGAGTGGCCATTTATCCAAGGACTACACTAGCCGCTCCAATGGAACCCAAGGAGCAACCATCTCAGCAATAAATAACGCTTCACAATCTTATCCTATCATTGACACTACCTTATGTTATAATTACCATGAGGTGAACACTGTAGCTCTCCTAGACAGTGGGGCAACCCTCAACTACATGGAATGTAGCCTAGCTGAGAAACTTGGTGTACCAATCCAGGGAAATTCCCGACTGGTAACCTTGGGTAACAAGATAACAGACCTGTCCCACAAATGTGAAGAGTTTTTCTCCCTGAAGTTAACAAGAGATTGCTGCCCACCAGATTCCACGTCATGGAGAAGCTTCCCAAACCTGTAGTGATAGGGTTCAAATGATGGTTGACCACCAATTGAACTTGGACTATAAGAACCATCAAGTGACTGTCACTCATGAGAGCCAAACCTTAGAGGTCCCCTTCCTGAACCCCCAGCAGACCCCTGAGTTGAACAGTATCACTATGGAATCCTGCAAGGCCAAGATCCCAAAATGTTTGAATCCTTGGGAGTCTGTCTTCTCTAAAGAAGAAGCCACCGCCTTGCCAAAAAACAGCCAGTTTGATCACGCCATTGACCTCCTCCCCAGAACCCAATCTAAGCATGGACCTGTCTATAGTTGTAACATGAAGGAACAAGCCGCTTTAAGAGAGTACTTGGACAAGATGTTGAAGAAAGGATATATACGTGTCTCCAAATCTCCTTGTTTGTCCCCTTTATTTTTTGTTAAAAAGAAGAGTGGCAACTTACGTCCTTGTGTCAATTACCAGGACCTAAACAGCATCACAGTGAAAAACAGATACCCCATACCCAATGCTGAAGACCTCTCATACCAGCTTTCAGGAGCCAACATTTTCTCAAAGGTTGATTTGAGGGATGCCTTTAACTAGATCCATATCAGGCCTGGCGGCAAATGGAAAGCTGCCTTCAAGACTAGGCAAGGTCTTTTTGAATACTTGGTTATGCTGTTTGGGCTGTGCAACACGCCCAGTACCTTTCAAACTATGGTGGATGTGGTCTTGGGAGGACTCAAGGACCAGTGTTGTGTAGCTTACTTAGATGACATCCTCATTTACAGTTGCACACCTGAGGAACATGTTGAACACCTTTGAGCTGTCCTACAACACTTCAAGGAACACGGACTTGTTGTTAAACTCCAGAAATGTGAGTTCTTCCAAGAAGAAGTAGAGTTCCTGGGGTACAATGTACTAAAAGGAGGTTTTGCAATGTTGCCTGATAAAATAGAGGCTGTGACATCATGGCCTGAACCTAAGAACTGCAAGGAGGTCAGAAGTTTCCTGGGCCTGTCAAACTTCTGCCGGGAATTTGTCCAAAATTTTTCTTCAATCTGCTTGCCCTTGACCCGCCTCACCTCTGAGAAACACCCTTTTGTGTGGGATGATACCGCCAAGTCAGCCTTTGAGTCGCTAAAAAATGCCTTTGCTTCTGCTCCTGTCTTAGCAATGCCGGTTTACAATAAGCCCTTCATTGTGGAAACAGACGCCTCTGACTTTGCATTGGGGGGTGTTGCTTCAGGAGGGGCATGATAGTAAGCTGCACCCTATAGCTTACTACTCAAGGAAGTCCACTCTGCCTGAGTTGAACTACCCCATCTACAATAAAGAGATGCTTGCTATTATCCATTCCTTGAAACATTGGAGAAGATACTTGTGTGACGCCAACCGCCCAGTGAGAATCATGACCAATCACAAGAACCTGACATACTTCTTCAAACTGCAATAACTGAATCAGTGACAAGCTAGATGGGCCTTATTCCTAGCAGATTACAACTTATCAATCAGCTACAAGCCTGGCAAGATCAACATTGTACCAGATGCCTTAAGCCAAAGAGTCAGCCTTTTTCCTAGTGCCAAAGAGATTGAAGAATTCAACACTAAATCCTTGCTGTCCCCAAACATTATTGAGCCAATGCTCCTATTCCTGGGGCTAGCCAGTAGAAGATAAGAAATCCAACTAGCTCAGACTGTAGACCAGCACTGCATCTCCATCATGGAAGACTTAAAGAAAGATATCAACAGTTGATACTACCAAAACGGTTACTCTCTTCATGAAATCACCCTGCAGCTACACAGACGCACCTATGTACCAGAAGTCCCAATGCACTTAGATATACTGAATGAATACCATGACTCCCCCATGTCAGGACACCCTGGGCGTACAAAGACTCTCAAAGGGATTCAGAGAGCCTACATGTGGCCCAGGATGAAGCCAGAGATTGAAGGATACCTCAGTGGTTGTAAGACATGTAGACACACCAAACCTAAGCGAGGAAAGCCAGAAGGATTACTACAACCCCTTCAGATTGCAGGAGGCCCTTGGAAGTCAGTTTCCATGGACTACATTGTGGAGCTACCCAATTCAAAAGGATTCAAAACCATCCTTGTAATTGTCAATTGCTTCACCAAGATAGCTCACTTCATTCCAACAACAACCAAAGTAGTTGCAAAGGAAACTGCCACTCTATTCTGTAACCAAGTATTCATGAACCATGGACTCTCACAAGAAGTGGTCTCAGACAGAGGCCCACAATTCACCTCTAAGTTTTGGGCCCAAATCCTAAAGGAATTGGGAATAAAAAATTTTGTCTACTGCATATCACCCCCAGAGCAACAGACAGATCAATAGAGTGAACCAGGTCCTCAAACAGTACTTATGATGCTACGTTAACTCGAAAAAGAACAATTGGGTAACCCACCTACCAGTGGCTCAGTTTGTGTACAACAACCAAGACCACAGCTCCACTGGTATGTCCTCCTTCAAAGCCAACTACGGATTCAACCCCACATGGGATCCCCCCACAGAGGAAGCCAACAATCCCAAAAAACAAGACTGTATCAGCAACATCCACACGTGCCAAGAAGAATGCGCCAAGAACCTGAGAAGAGCAGTACAAGTATACAAGGATTTTGCCGACAAGAAACAAAGCCCTGGCCCCCCAATTGAAGTAGGAGACCTTGTGTATCTCAGCGCTAAGAACATCAAGACCACTGCCCCTTGTGCTAGCTTGAGCCCCCAACAAACAGGTCCTTATAAGATCTTACAATGCATTGGTACTGTAGCCTACCAACTAGAACTGCCCCCCTGGATGGAAGATTCACAAGGTATTCCACCGCTCCCTGTTATCAAAAAAGAAAGGACCTTCTCTCCTGCACCAGATAGTGAGAACAGCTCCCCCACCCATCAAAATGGGAAGCTTCACAGAACACAAGGTCAAAGCCATCCTGGGACACAAATTCCAATACCAAAAACCTCATTTTCTGGTCAAATGGAAAGGATACCCCCATGAAGAGAATACTTGGGAACCTGAATCTAACCTGTAGAATGCTGCCATTCTACTAAAGGAATATAAGTCTTGGAGTAAAGAGTCGTGATCTGCAAGCTCAACTATGATAGGGGATGATGTCAGTGTGACAGAAATCACTTTATAATATGAAGCTGTTTCTAAATGATGGGAAATTACCACCCAAATCCACATAGAATTGATGATTAACCACCAACGCAGCTTTAAATATCTTTTTGTGAAATTTCCAATTGAAACTCCAGGATTAAGTAGAACAATCAATCCTAACCAGAGTAAACCAAGATAAATGACCTGGGAAAGCATCAATTCATCTTCAGTGTAGAATTCTGGGCATTGAGAAGTGACACAATTTTCATTTTCCAGAATGGAGGGAGGAGCTACAAAATTGGCTGGCATGAAATTAACATTTTGCGGCGCCAACAACAAAGTTCCAGATGCTGGGCCCCATCTTCCTGAAATGATTCTGTTCAGAATCAGATTGTACGGGATATACCTCAACAACCCAAGCACAGGATGCATTTTTAAAATTTAAATTAGAACTTGGGATAATTGATTTTTATTAATTAAATTTAGAAGGACTCAACTCTTAGAGTTGAAACAGGGAAAATTATTCAATATATACCAGAAAAATTGACTAAGCAATACCACCTGAGTTTTGATCTCCTATTTCTTTGGCATCTTCAAGCAAGTATCTAGACCAGGTTGCAAAGAACCCTTGCGTGACCAGTTTCTGACAACCATGCCAATTAATGAGCTTATATTGGGTGATCCTCATATTACGTCAATTTATCAACGTCAGTTTACAAGGGAGAGCTGGTTTCAGCTGGCAAACAGGAGCAGCTGTGACCCATTTTTGATTGACTATTTGGTTTAAGTCCGTTAACTTGGTCAATTTTGATATAGGTTTTCCGGCCTTCTGTGCCTTCTTACTTGGATGGACAATACCCAGCATTATGGAACCTACCGTGACAGTCAGGGCCCAGATTGCCCTGGACAGTCAGCTGGCCTCCTTAGAGTTGATTAAACATGCAGTGTGGAAACCCACACAAAGCACCTTCCAGGGCAAAATACCCCCCTTTTGACTAGCAAATGGCCCAGGATTCAAGAGGCATGCAAGCCTCAAATCCCTGGCTTTGAGCCTGTTATTGAATTTGGGACACTCACCTATTGAGAAATGGCACATTGGGAGCGCAATTGTTTAATTGTGCAATTGGACAATTGATTCATTGTGGGAGCTATAAATAACTGTGGCAACTTGGCATGCTGCAAATTTCAAAAGGTTCATGTTATAGCAGCCAATGAGATCTCACCCTCTTGCCCAAGCACGCAAATTCTGGTTAAAATTGTAAATCCAACTCCAAATGATGCCATCAGTTCTCTGGTGGCACAAAAGGCCACAGAATCTTCAGTAAGTATAAGTAGTGAGGGGGAGAAGCCCTCCTCACTGTTGACATCTTAATAAAGCAAGTTTATGCCTAGAAATTATTATCTTATTTCAGGAATTGTCTATTTTTGCTCAAATTTAATTATTCTCTTTGCATCCATTCATGAATCCACTACTCAATACAAACTTGCATATCCATATCCTCCCGGCTATACTCCTGTTGTCCTTGCCAAACCACCCTGCTCCCTTGACCTGGAGTATTTCCACCCCCATCACCTGGATCTGCCACCAGCAATGAAGGAGATTCCTACTGCCCCTCCTCTCCCCAAAGCGCCTCCCATCCAGGACTTTAGCAAGCTGGGTTTTGTCTATATCACAGTATTGGGGCTGGCTGACCAAGTTGTGCCCCATACTGGGAGTTGGCGCCCCCTAGCCACTGCTCTAAACTACCTGGTTTGTATAGCGCCTATTGTGTACATGGTCTTCCAGGCCCAGCCTACCTCCCTGTGGGAGTCCAGCTGGACTCTGGTATGGGCTGTGACATCAACTTTGGGATGACAAACACACCATCTGTGAGAGAGGGGGGCTAAACTAACTAAGTTTGGCTCTCATCCCGGTGTAACAAACTACCAGGATGCCATCCAGTGCAGAACTGGGATGGCTGCTTGGAGGGGGGACCACAGGGAGGACACCGGGGACAACTGAGGGAAGTAGGCATTCAAACCCATCAGTATCAGGCCGGTGAGCAACCAGGGAGTGCGGGTAGGAGCAGGAGAGGACACCTTGGAGGGCCTGGGGGTACTGCATGCCTCTGGACCATGTTGGGGAGGGGAGGCATGGGAGGCGCTACTTCTTCAGAAACAGGTGAAGTAAGGTCCACAGTGTCCAAGTCCAAATCATCACACGTCAGGCTCTTGACCACAGCCTCTCCAGAAAAGAAAAGACTGCTGGGGAGGTCCCAGAGACTGGCAGGGTCTCTACCTACCAGACAGGCCAACGAAGAGATTTTCCCCCATAAATCAGGGGAGATGGACCACAGAAGCAGCAAGAACAGAGCCAAGGAAAATACCACAAATTTGAGAGCTGGGAGTATCATAGGAATGTTCCTCACAAAATTTGGAGTAGGACAGTATATTTTCCAGATAAAAATAAGGCAGAACAAGGGCTGATAGGGTATACTTATCAAAACAGGCCCAAACTGTAGCAGAACGGGTCCAGAGGGCTTTACAATGATTGTGAGAGGTTTGGGAAGAACGGCAAGCAAGAGCGGGTTCGAAATCAATGATTTTAATAGAAAATTCAAAATAATAATAGGTATTATAAGGAAAATCAATTGAAAATTTGAGTTTTTGAACTCTGTTTCGAAAGCAAGAACGGGAAAGGCAACTACTAGATGAACCAATACTAGTATAATGAACCAGAAGAGAAGCCGGGTTCAAAACCGGCTGGCAGAAGGTAAGCTTGGAACAGAAACTAACACCCTAATATTTAGGCTATAGGAACTCAAAACTGGGTTCTAAATAAACACAAATATAAAATAAAGTGCAGAATAGCTCCAAACTTTAATATTATTGGAAAATAGACAAGCAGGGGACTAGAAGTCCCCTTGCTTGCATAAAAGGGATGGCTGCAAATAAGTTGGGTCACATGACAGTGTAACCAAATCTAATTGGCTGGAGGCAAAACTTTGCTAGGCAGGGGCAGGGGGACTGGAGGGTTTCATTCCAATTTCCACAGTCAGATCTGATTGGCTGGAAGAGGCACTGGTCATTTGGAATTCACTTGTGTTGCTCAGTGCCAATGTGGCAGCCTCTGATTGGTCAGCTCTAATGGTTTTTAGAAGTGGGTGATACCAAGCTAATAAGTAGTCCAAATTAACCAGTGTTTCTTCCCAGGAGGGAACAACCAAAGGCAGAGGTTCCGCAGGGTAGGCCAGCACAAACCTCTCATCTACTGTGTGAGCCAAATCATTTAAAGAATTAAGGGGTTTGGCGGGCGTTTTAGAACCTTTCTTGGTACGACAAGGGAAAATTGAGCAATCCAAAGCCAGAGGTGGCAGTGAATTTACACCATCAATGTTTGTTACCTTTATTAATGAGGTTTTTGCCCCCCACATTGGCAAGCATGCACTAGTGTACTTATACAACATCATTTTATACAGCCCCTTGGTGGAATAACACCATAAGGATTTGAAGGCAGTCTTTGCCACCTTGGTGCAACATAAAATGCTGGCCAAACCCTCTAAATGTCTGTTCTTCTGCAAAAAGTTACCCTTCCTGGGGCACATAGTTTCAAAAGACAGCATCAAGCCCAAAAATCAGAAGATTCAGGTCATCTGCAAGATGCCACCATCAAAAGACAAGTCCAAACTCTGTACATTCTTGAGGATGGTTGCCTAATTCTGACAATTTATCCCCAACTGTGGCGTCCTGACAGCACCCCTGTTGGCTATAACTGGCGCCAAATCCAAGTTTGTATGGACCCCCAACACAATCTCTGCTTCAGATGTCTTAAAGAAAATCTCACAACTGCACCCATCCTACAATACCCCAAACACAATGGGGAATATCAAGTGGAGACAGATGCCTCTGATGCGTCCATTAGAGGAGTACTGCGGATCAAGAACACCAATGGCAACTTCCTGCCCATAGCCTACAAGTTGCGCAAGCTGACAGACGGCAAACGCCGCTACCCCATCCACAATAAGGAACTACTGATAATTTTACACTGTCTTGTTAAGTGGCGCTGCTACCTGAACCAACAATAGGAGTTCACTGCCCTAACTGATCATAAGTCCCTCATATATTTCAAAACACAAGCTAACCTATCCAGACGCCAGGTGCTCTGGATGGAGCTTCTCAAAAGGTTTAACATGATTATCCAATATAAACCAGGACTCAAACTTGCCATGGCAAACGCACTATCTTGCTTGTATGTCAGAGCTGCAAGAGGGGGAAACAGCCTAGACCCAGACTGGTACCTCCTGGTACTCTAAACTAAAGACAAAGGCTTCCCCCCAGGCACTACTGACATTGCTAAAGAAACGGTCATCAAAAATGAACACCTCTTCACAGATGTATATAGGACGCTACACCAAAAGATGACCAATGGAAGCACCATCATGTATATTCCCACACACCAAATAGTTGACACCATTCTGCACTATCATAGAGATCTAGGGCATACCAAGAGCTGCAACCTTTATGAATTCCTTAAGAACAGAGCATGGTGGCCAACTCTATATTGGGATGTCCAAGAAGTTCTCAACCAATGCAAAGTATGTGAAAAGTTTGCAAAAAAGCAACACTCTGCCTAAGTCTGTGATGCCCATTTTCTCCCAGTTACCCTTCAAGGTATGGGCTCTTGACATTGTGGGGCCCATGCCCGGGAAACACAACAACAAGAAGTATATCATCACCACCATCAACTTTGCCACTCACTGGCTGGAAGTGCAGGTGGTGAAGACACATACTTGCAACAACGTTTGACGCTTCATAGGCAAGGAAATCATTAGTAAGTTTGGAAAGCCAGAACTACTGATCACAGATGGGGGCAAGGAATTGATCTCCAAAGATATCAATGTATACCTCACAAATAATGGGTTCCAGCACACAGTAACAACGCCATACCACCCTCAGGCCAATGGACAAGTTGAGCAACTAAACAGCAGCTTAGTGTAGGCCCTTGCCAAGCTCACCACCAGGAGACCTGAGGACTGGTATAAGCAGTTGCTGACTGTACTCCTTGTATGCCGCACTTGTGTGAACAGATCCACAGGAAAGAACCCCTTTGAGCTTGTTTACAGAACTCAACCCAATATCATTCAAGACCTCACAGGACCAAAGTTGGAAATGCCCGCAAGGTCCCCCATGTTCAGCACCTCAAGTGATACAAGCCAACAGTGATTGGTTGGAAAAGAAAGAAAAATGTTTGCAAAACATGTTTGTTCCCATCCAAGATAGACACAAAATCATCAACAAGGTCTGGGTAATGAACACAGACAAGAGCAAACTACAGCCCAAAAAAGTAGGCCCAGCAATCATCCTAATGGTAAACAAAAATAGCACTTATCTTGTGCAAGGACTTGGGAAACACAAACAAGACAAAATTCTCCACCATGGTTGCCTAAGACCCTTCAAAGCAAGACAGAGACAAAGCTAGACTGCCCTACCCGCCACAGAACAACAGTTAGTCTAGTATGGTGCCCGGGCTCCTGACAACCTCCCTGACAATCTACCCCTAGAGGAGGCTGACCTTTAGCCAGGGGGTGTTGAACAACATACTCAACCCACCGACAAGGTTCTGACTAAGCAGGTTTTTGACCTGAAGCCTGACCTTCCAGTGACTTTTAGCCAAACTAGGAAGTCAACCCAAATTTCCAAATCTAACAACATGAACAGATGATGATCCCTTATGACAAATACCTCAATTTGGCACTTGATTCATTATCAGGATCAAGCAAACCCCATTCATCATTCAACTGTGTGATCAACACAATCATGTTTCTGTTATCCATGATTCACAATAGCTATATAATAACTATCTTCCAATAAAGAATATTTTCTAGTTTCTAAATATTTTTCCCCTTGTAACTCTGCTAAAACAGCCAGTTACACCAGGAATCTAAATTATATCCTTTAAAATCCCTGGGTTGCCTATTACCCCATGAACATCTGTAAAAGATTGATTAAACTTGTTTGTAGTTTAGGGAAAGCTTTTGTTTCAACTGAACTAATTGTAGTTCAGTGGTTGAAGGGGGAAGACAACAGTCCAAAGGAAAGGATAAATATTTGAGATAAGATAATAGCTTTATTGGTAAATAGAAGTTATTATACAGTAAAAGGAAGTCACCAGGCCACACGAGGGTAGCATTGGTGACATGATCCTAATATGGTTTGGATTTTGGATAAGTTGTTGAGGTGTTGATTGGAATTGGCTTTGCTTCTTATTAGAAAGTATTGCCCCATATTTTGACATTCAATGTAAGAGGTGAAATGTCGTTAGATATAGTGTAGGGTGACTCATTGAGCACTCCTGCATATATAAGATAGATTGTCAGTCAAGGTATCAAACTTGGTTGTAACTCTTTGGTGCCAGGTTCAAAATACATTGTAGTTTGGGGTATTTGGTTTGCCTTTACTGACACCTTGTATTTATCCTACATCTTCTTGGAAAACATCTAATAGTCAACACTAACCATGTCACCTTACATTGGATTTCAATTAGCTTGACTTCAAATCCAGATGGCTCAATATCAAATTAGTTACATACATATGGGGTTGGATGGGAATTGCGAGCCCCAATCCCACCAGCCTTAAAATAACTGTAGCACCTTTTGATTCTTGGATAGGGGTTATTGCTTGCCATCCAAACGGTATCTCTAGGCTCTGGAAGGAAGTAGCCTAAACTGGGGGGACCAGACTCTCAGTATTAAGTATCTCCTTGGCCAGGATAGCTTGGGGTGCTTGAAAGGCCATAGGATATTTTTTGTGCAGTTTTTCCTAGACGCTCCAGAGATCATCTTCACTCGGCGATCCCAAGGTTATCCAGCTGCAGACTTTAAAATCCCCTTAGTTTAGCCAAAACCCAAAAGGCTTTAATGTTCCCTGGGAAGCATATTGCGCTACAGTATATAAATATCAGTGATATCTTTAAATGTGGGGGTTTTAGGGAAATTGAGGTTGATGGGGGCAGGGGGTTGGATTTGAGGGATCTGATCAGCAGAATATGATTGGCTGGAATATGTTTTGGGAATTAACGAGATTCCTGGAGAAGATGAAATGTGGGGAATATGAAACTTGCTGGGGAGTGATGGTTAGGCTGGGTAAAGGAGATGAGTTCGTGATTGCTGGTTCAACCGAATCATGCCTCCTGTATGCCAACCGATGAATAAAGGGATCTTACTTGGTCTGGGCCCTGGCCTGGGGAAACTGGTCGCAGCCATTTGTTTAATGAACTGGCTCAAGGGATACAGGGTCGTGGATAATTCGGATCGGATCATCAAAGTCACGGATCGATCTATCCACAGCTAATCCGCGTGTCCGAAATGCAAACTGGGGTGTTTTTTAAAGGAACACGAATTTATTTGGGGTTTAAGACGACGTTAAAATTGCAAACTGGAGAGTGGCCAGAGTAGCTTGTAATCTCTGGGGAGGCTCTAAATATTTTCACCCGATAGACATAAATGCTAAATTAAATTGATGCAACTTGAAAAGGAACCTTGCTTGGGACCAAGTGTCGTTTGAGTTATTATGATTGGTTGAAATTTAGAAACTTTCTTTCTTCTGAACTATTTAAGAATCGCTTGCTGCTGTCATGGGCAGTATTTATTATTTCCAAGCACAAAACACACGCCCAACTCCAGTGCCACATCTGCAACCCCACTTGTATTTTATTCTGGCAGCCACATCCAATCAATATCCATGGCTTGTCCATGCATCAAGGAATTTACTACCACCTCTGATAAATCTCAACCACAAGAAATATGATTTCACTCTCATTCAAAATCTTGGTCATTGAGAAATGATTAAGCGGATCTTTTTCAGCCAATCATCCACCTTTGATGAAAGATTTCCGCCCATAACCCATCAAACTGCCAAAGTGATATCATGGATGGGACTGATTGACGTAAGTGCCGTAATGAAAACATTGCATAAATACTCCTATCAAACTGGGGTGGCGCAACTACCTAATTCAACCCACTCCTATTTGGAATCTTGAAGTTTTTCATTTCTTCAGAGCCCAACCTAGCACCCAATTGAAAACCCCTTCGGCGTTATAATTTCCGGTGGGATGATATCATAAAATAAAACTGCAAATGGATCTCCCAACCGATCCCCCGTTTCAACTAATCATCATCCATCACTTTGCCACCCCTTCAAAATCAAAATCCTCAAATTAACCCCCTGCTGAAATTTCTCCAATCTCAACCATTCCCCCTGACCCCCGATTGGCTACAAAGACGTTCCAATCAGATAAAGTTCTTCCCAGGCTAACCGATCCAGATTTTAGCTAAACCCTGTCCAATCAACTAGCGCAAAGATAAACCGAGCCAATTAAATAAAGCCCTATACAAGCTAACCAATCTAAGTTTTATCTAAGCCCCATCCAATCAATTATCGTAAAATAAACCAAGTCATCTAGGGAACCTTGGGATCTGAACCAAAATCCAGCAGCTAGTTCGGAGGAATAATTTGGTATCTAAATCAAACCCCCAAAGGCGAAACATGCCCAAATCAAAATGGTTAACCTGCCAAACTTGATTTGCTGATTTCTGGTTGGAGCCATAAACCAACTATACATAAATAAACCTTCTACCTCACGAGTTGGGCTGCAGCAGATCTGAAACGATGGCAGTTTTTTTATTAAGCAGCCATTTGTCTCAGATCTGGAAACGATTCCAGAAAATTATCATGGCTACAATATTTCTGGAATTGTAGCCGTACACATCCACAGGAGGATGTTTTTTCCGGATTTTTTTTAAAAAATATTTTTTTTCCATCAAATTTCAAAATTATAAAAATTTAAGAGTTCAAATTCAAATTTGATTCAAAAATAAAAAATATTAAAAAATATATCAAATCTGACCTTTCTGGGAAAAAGAAAGTCATCTTTAAAAGTTTTTTATATTTTTTTGGATTCCCCTGACATTGGAATCTACATTACAAAAAAAGAGGGCTTGGATGTGACAATTATGCGGAACCCTGAAATTGTCGTGTTTTTAATCCACCACAGCCCTACTCACAAGAGCCAATTGGATAAGAAGTGAGTGGTCAAATCAACCAGCTCCAAACCCCTGGCCAATTTTTAAGGCTTGATGTCAGGGATCCAGTCTCGGGCGGCCAGCCCGTCGTTTTTGGGGATAACTTGGGCCAGGTTTCTTTTGGGCAGGGCCCATCACAAGATAGGAGCTAACTTGAGAAGGTAGGACGCGGACTTCCCCACCCAAGACCAGGGGCTGGTGGCCGGTATAATGGTGTCCACCACCCCTGTGAGGGTGATGTACACTATACCAAAAAGCTTGCCGGTGTGGTCGGTTGGTAAATCAGGTGAAGACGCGGGCATTGGTTTGGGTGTTACTGGCGGTTTCATGTAGATATTGTAGGCTGGGAGATAGTTAAACTTTTCTCTAAACAGTTTGGGCGTAGAGAATATCCACAGGCCTTGGCGGTTGTATCTGACAGTGGATTGGATGCGGGCTAATGGATCTAGTTCAATGATTTTCTCTGGCGTGTAGTCCTTGTACTCAGGTTTTAAAGGATACTCGGTGAAATGGACAGGCCCAAAGGGTACACCAACTGGACAGAATACTGCGGGCAGAGGGGCAGGCGGACCAGAAGATCTTGAGCTGAACTGATAGACAGCAAATACAAAACACGGTAATAGCTGTATAAGCCAAAGTAACATAACCTTTATTTCAAAATGGCAATAAGTTTGGAGGGCGGGGTCCTTGGGTCTATATAGCACCCCACCTCCAAACTTAACATTTTTTGTGTGAGTCATCAGGGAATTTGTGAAGGGCAGGGCCGGGAAACTGGGGATTTGGGTCTAAAGGCAGCAAAATGGCGCTCAGCCCGGGAGTTCTTTCATTGGTTGCAGCTCCCAATTTAGCTACCTGATTATCTTGCTTTAGTGTTGTAGTCATGGGGCCAGGTTGCGGGCCGGTGCCTCTTCCTTGGGTTGGCTCTTGATTGGTTGCTAGTGAAGACTTCAAACTCATAAGGCCAATAGTTGCCAGGTCACCTCCATTAGGTGTCGTGATTGGCACTTCACTTAGTGCAGTACTGTCCTCAGCTTGATCTGCTTTTCTGGGCGGGTCGTCTTCTTCAACATCAGCTCGCAGGGGCTCAATCCCAGAAAAATGCGGGTGGTCGGTCTCGCGGTCCTCTAGCCCAGCGGCCTGGGGGAATCCAGGTTCCGGGTTTGATTCCCGCTCCTGGGCCTGAAGTTCCAGAGAGGAAAAATTATCAATCCTGACATCATCCCCTTCTTTCCCCGAGCTCCCTCCCTCCTGATTCTTCTTGTTCAGGTAGAGTTGGATGGCTTCTTAGGCGTTAGTCAGGTTGCTCAGCGGCTCCCAAGTACTTTCTTTTAGAGGGTATCCTTTCCACTTGACGTAGTACTGGGGTTTGTGGTAGTGGGTTTGGTCACCGTGTACATATTCAACTTCATATTCCTCACCGTGGTTTGTTTGGATGGGTGGGGGGGCTGTCTTAATCTGTTGGTGGGGAAGCAAATCCCCATCTTTTTTGAACAACAGGGAGCAGTGGAACACATCATGGATCTTCCAGGAGGGGGAAAGGTCCAGTTTGAAGGCAACTTCACCAACTAGTTTGGTGATTTTATAGGGGCCGCTTCTCCTGTGAGCTAGTTTCCTACAGGGCATATGTAGGGGTACATTCCGGGAGTCTAGGTATACTTTGTCTCCAACTTGTAAGGGTAGGCCCGGGGTTTGTTTGCAATCAGCAAAGGCTTTGTATGTCTGCACTGCAGGTTCAGATTGGTCAAGCATTTTTTTTTGTGTGTCATGAATCTGTTCAATCCAGGAGCGCCCCATGGTGTTTGATTCCTTTTTGCCAATCTGGGGGTCCCAGGTGGGGTCAAATCCATAGTTGGCTTTGAAGGGGGACATTCCTGTGGAAGTGTGGTCCTTGCTGTTGTAAAAAAACTGGGCCATAGGGAGCATCTTTGCCCAGTTGTCTTGGTCAGTGTTGGCATAGCATCAGAGGTATTGTTCCAGGATCTGGTTCACTCACTCAGTTTGGCCGTCCGTCTGCGGGTGGTAGGAGGTTGATACACATCTCTCGATTCCTATGTCTTTCATTACTTGTGTCCAGTAGTTTGACGTGAATTGGGGTCCTCTGTCTGTGATGATTTCCTCAGGTGTCCTGTGTTGCGTGAGGATGCGGTTGTGGAAGTGTTGGGCTGTTTCTGCTGCTGTGCAATTGGTGGTTGTTGATACAAAGTATGCCATTTTGGTGAAGTGGTCTACCATGACTAGGATTGCATTATACGAGAGGGATGGAGGCAGTTCCACAATATAGTCCATGGAGACAGATCTCCAAGGCCCATGGGGTATATCCAAGGGTCTTAGGAGTCCTTCAGGTTTGTTTCTGCGAGTTTTGGTCCTTCCACAGGTCTTGCACCCCTTCAGGTATGTGATCACGTCTTGATCCATTTTTGGCCAGGCAAAGTTCCTTCTGATGCTTCAGAGGGTCTTGAGCCTACCCGGGTGTCCCACCATCTCTGAGTCATGGTAGCTCTCAAAACATTGATTCTGATGTCCCCTTCTGGTACAAAGATTTGGTTGTGGAGCATTAGTGTGGATCCCTTCAATGAGTAGCCCTTCTGGTAGTGGGCGCTATCCAAGGATTTGGAGAGGTCTGCAATCAGGGTCTTGGTGAACTTGTCTAATGCTTGGGCCCTTAGTACTTCTGTTTTGCTAGCTCTGATCTTCATCAATCCCAGATGGATGCCTAGGCTAGTTGGGTCCAAGAGTACTTGAGTGTTGTGGTCACGGGTTTCTAGGTGGTTGGGTGCCAGGTCAGTTCTTCTACTTAGGGTGTTGGGTACCACATTCACCTTACCTGGTTTGTAGTCTATGGTCAGGGTGTAGTCAGCCAGCTCTAGGGCCCATCTTGCTTGTTGTTGGTTAAGGTGGCGTCGTTTGAAGAAATAGACCAAGTTCTTGTGGTCTGTCAGGACTTTCACTGGGTGTTCAGCGCCACATAGATATTGGCGCCAATGTTTCAGGGTCTTCATTATGGCTAGCATCTCCTTGTCATATATTGGGTAGTTTCCTTCTGCGGGTAGCATCTTCTTGGAGTAATATGCTACAGGATGTAGCATACCATCCTCTCCTTCCTGAAGAAGGACCCCTCCCACCGCAAAATCAGACACGTCAGTTTCCAGGACAAAAGACTTGGAAGGATCTGGCATGGACAGGACGGGGGTGAGAGTGAAGGCAAGTTTCAAGGTCTCAAAGGCGGTGGTACACTCCGGAGTCCAGATGAAGGTGACCTTGTCAGAACACAGGCGGGTCAGGGGCAGAGTGATGTGAGAAAATTTTTGGATGAAATCCCTGCAATAATTTGCCAGGCCTAAAAAACTTCTCACGTCCTTCCTGCACTTGGGTACTGGCCAGGCTGTGATTGCTTCTACTTTGTCTTGTGCCATTGCAAAGCCACCAGTCTTTACTATGTATCCCAGGAATTCTGCCTCAGACTGAAAAAATTCACACTTCTTGAGCTTAGCGTGTAGATTGGCATGGGAGAGTTTCTCCAATATGAGGTTCAGATGGTGCAGGTATCCTCGTGCAACTTGCTGTAGATGAGGATGTCGTCCAGATAAGCCACACAGAAACGGTCAAGGTATTCCCCTAGGACTGTGTTAATCATCTTTTGGAAGGTGCTAGGGGCGTTGCAGAGGCCAAACGGCATCACTAGGTACTCATATAGCCCATACCAAGTTTTGAAGGCAGTCTTGTACTCATCCCCCTCCTTGATTTGGATTTGGTTGAACATGTCTCAGAGGTCAATTTTAGAGTACACCTGGGCTCCAGTCAGTACATCACAGAGGTTGTTGGCATTAGGAATGGGGTATTGGTTCTTCACTGTGATGTTGTTCAGTTTTTGGTAATTAACACATGGCCGCATCCCACCATCCTTTTTTCCTACAAACAGCATGGGCGACAAGCAGGGAGCTTTGGACACCTGGATAAACCCTTTATTTGTCATATCCTCAAGGTAGGCTTTCAAGGCCACTTGCTCGCGGTAATTACAGCTGTAGATGGGGCCGTGGTGCAGTTGTGTCCCTGGCAGCAGGTCTATGGCGTAGCCATAGATTGAGTGACTGGGTAGTTTGGTGGCTGCTTCTTTGCTAAACACATGGTTTCATTTCTGTAGGGGGGTAGGCAATATTCCAACACTAGGTTCTAACTTCATAGCCAAGAGTTTGTTGGCAGGGGGACGGTCTTGGTTCGTGCCAAAGGGAACAGTGTCACAGGATCTTGGTCGGCCCAACGTGGTGGTTTGCTTGCGGTAGTTCAGGATCAGGCCATGTTTGTCAGACCAGGAGTCACCCAGTATGAGGGGGTGGGGTAGTCCTGCTAGGAGGATCAGGGATGATGGGTATTTGTTGTGCCCAATAGTCAGCAGGAGTTCTTGTTCACACTCATAGCCTGTGTCCAAGGAGCTGTTTCCCATGATTACTTGAAGACTACGCTCTGAGGCTGTCAGGCCTAGTTCCTCTGCTAGGCTGGCGTCAATAAAACTTTTGTCTGCCCCAGTATCAATAAAGGCTTCAATCTTGCGCTTATTGCCCGCTACATCTACAGTCACATGGATGAATTTGTAAGACTGGGAAGAGGCGTTTATTTGGGCCAAAGAGACAGGCACAGGGGTTTTCTTAGGGCAGGCTCTGGTCAAGTGCCCCACTTCATGGCAGTGGAAACAGAGTCCTTCTCTGTAGTGTCTTTGAAGTTCCTCAGGGGTCATCCCCCCTCTATTGGGTGTAGCGGCTTGGGTTTGGCGGGTCTGGGAGGGCCCAGCATTCTCTTGATTCATGCTGAGGCCTTTGCATAAGGGGACCAGGTCTTCCAAACCAAGGGTGGGCGGGTGGTGCTTCAATAAGTCCTTCATGGCTGGGTTCACTCCCTTTCGGAAGATGATGGCTGACAATTTGTCCTCCAGTTGGGTGCAGGTCTTCAGTTTAAGGAATTCATCAATGTAAGCCTGAATGGGTCAGGAGCCTTGGCGGATTTCCAGCAAGGAGTTCAAGGCGTAGTATCTGGTGTTGCAATCCTCCCCAGTTGCCATTAATTTGGCCTCAAACTTGGCATAGTCCAAGCAGAATTCTACATCTTCTGCTGTGGCTTTACCAAACCAGTCTAGAGCGTCTCCAGAGAGCATGGAAGCAACCCCCAGTATCTTTTTGGTGTCACTGGCATAGGAGGGGGCGTTGGTCTGGAAATGCAGGCAAAGGACTGGCATGGCGCGTCAGGCTTCCTCGAGTGTGAGCTTCCCCATCTGGGGCATCTCAACCTTGGTGATGGATTGGTTCACAATTACGTTCTGCACTTGGGAGGAGGGTCTGTTGGTATTGGCGGCGGCAGTGTCGGTTCTTTTCAGGTTGTTTGGGTTCACTTTCTTCCACGTGGAAGAGATCAGGTTCATGGTCATCTTATAGGTGTAATAAGTGATTATCAATAACAAAAGCATACAAGATGCCCCAAGAAATAACAACATCTTGGGGCTCAGGGTACCAGGTTTTATAAAGATTGCCATAATGTCAGGGATCCAGTCTCAGGCAGCCAGCCTGTTGTTTTTGGGGATAACTTGGGCCGGGTTTCTTGCGGGCAGGGCCCACCACAAGATAGGAGCTAACTTGAGAAGGTAGGACGCGGACTTCCTCACCCAAGACCAGGGGCCAGCGGCCGGTATAATGGTGTCCACCACCCCTGTGAGGGTGATGTACACTATACCAAAAAGCTTGCCGGTGTGGTTGGTTGGTAAGTTGGGCAAAGAAGCGGGCATTGGTTTGGGTGTTACTGGCGGTTCCATATGGATATTGTAGGCCGTGAGGTAGTTAAACTTTCCTCTAAACAGTTTGGGTGTAGAGAATATCCACGGGCCTTGGCGGTTGTATCTGACAGCGGATTGGATGGGGGCTAATGGATCTAGTTCAATGATTTTCTCTGGCGTGTAGTCCTTGTACTCGGGTTTTAAAGGATACTCGGTGAAATGGACAGGCCCAAAGGGTACACCAACTGGACGGAATACTGCAGGCAGAGGGGCAGGCGGACCAGAAGATCTTGAGCTGAACTGATAGACAGCAAATACAAAACACGGTAATAGCTGTATAAGCCAAAGTAACATAACCTTTATTTCAAAATGGCAATAAGTTTGGAGGGCGGGGTCCTTGGGTCTATATAGCACCCCACCTCCAAACTTAAAATTTTTTGTGTGAGTCATCAGGGCATTGGGAAAGGCAGGGCCAGGGGAAATTGGGGACTTGGGTCTAAAGGCAGCAAAATGGCGCTCGGCCCGGGAGTTCTTTCATTGGTTGTGACTCTCAATTTAGCTACCTGATTATCTTGCTCTAGTGTCGTGGTCATGGGGCCAGGTTGCAGGCCGGTGCCTCTTCCTTGGGTTGGCTCTTGATTGGTTGCTGGTGAAAACTTCAAACTCATGAAGCTAATAGTTGTTGCCTGGTTGCCTCCATTAGGTGTTGTGATTGGCACTCCACTTAGTGCAATAATTTCCTCAGCTCAATCTACTTTTCTGGGAGGGTCGTCTTCTTCAACATCAGCTCACAGGGGCTCAATCCCAGAAAAATGCAGGTGGTTGGTCTTGCGGTCCTCTGGCCCAGCGGCCTGGGGGAATCCAGGTTCCGGGTTCAATTCCTGCTCCTGGGCCTGAAGTTCCAGAGGGGAAAAATTGTCAATCCTGACAGAGAGCCATTAATGCTTAGTATGAATATTGGTACATAGTGCATTTTATAGCCTGTATATTTACCTATTGGTAATAAATATATAGAATTTTTAGTTGGATTTTGCGAGGTAATAATAATGTAATGTGTTAATAAATTACTGTTTATTGTCATTAATTGGCTGATTTTCTTTGCTGTGGCAATTGTGCATTTTCTGATACTTATGTACTATTATCCAATTGGTTGGCTTCACATCCAATTGCACAGGCAATAGGAAATGTGGTTGCCACCCTGAGACTAAATGTGGTTGGGGTGGCAACCACATTTCCTATTTCCTGTGCAATTGGATATGAAACCAACCAATTAGATACTAGTGCGTAAATATTAGAAAATGCACAATTGCCACAGCAAAGAAAATCAGCCAATTAAATGACAATAAATAGTAATTTATTAACACATTACATTATTATTACCTCGCAAAATCCAACTAAAAATTCTATATAATTATTACCAATATGTAAATATACAGGCTATAAAATGCACTATGTACCAATATTCATACTAAGCATTAATGGCTCTCTAATATAAACACAGTTCATTTCATTAAATTATAATGGAAAAGGCCAAGTTTACAATGGATTTTATTAATCAAAATGCATTGAGTTATGTACATAATATCAAAATATCAAGAGTTGACATCTAATTGCAATATTCTAATGCAATATTTACATTTATTGTCTTTAATTTAGTAATGATGATGAAAAATATTCACACATTGAAGGTAGTACTATAAAAACCTATTTTTTATGTAATTCAAACAAAATTTCAAATATCTATAACTTAATAAACAAATTAGAGTCAGCCCTCCAAAAGGTTGTCAAGCTTGAATAAAACATAAGGGAAATCATGGTAAATCAACTGGGAAATGAGGGAAGAGCCTCAGTCCAGAAAAAAGAAACTGCAAAAAATAGCCTGGGAACAATGGTCAACAAAGAACACAAAGAAATATTTTTAAATCTTCAAAAGGAAATACTCAAGCAGTTATATTTCAAAAGTAAAAGTTATAACTTGTGAGAATTTGCAAAAACCAATAGAAAGTATACTCAAAAAATCAAACTAATTGAAGGAAATGAAATCACACATGAAATAAACACAAATGAAGAGGAAACTGACCAAATGGAAACAGATGAAAAAAAACTCAGTCAAGAAGCAGGAGCGCTTCAAGAAATACAGAAAATTTATCAAATGAAAACCAAGAAGAAACACAAGTTGCAAGAAAGAATAGAAAAATTAAGCCTAGGAAAATTAATGAAGAGCAGCCAACACTCATGAAGTTCACTGAGGTGGCGCCTGTGGCTGAGGGGGCCACAGGGGAAACAATTAGCAAGCCTTTTTATGTTTTACTTATATTTATTTTAGTTATCACTAGGAATGGGGAAGAGTTTGCAGAAGTGGCAGCTTTTACGCCAAGTTGGTTCTATGGGGGTTACCAGTCACTGGTAGCCCCTGTAAAACAAATAAATAAAAACCAAATAAATAAAAATAATTCAACAGAATATGAATAAGTTTTCAAATATTGAAGCTAAAGATAGGGAATATTTACCACCCGCAGGGTGCTTGCCGTGGTTAAGGGAAGCATACAAAATAGATCAAATATCAAATTAAAAAGAGATGAATGAAATTTGCGGGGATGTCAAGCTAAACTTTGATGAATATATATACAAAAGCATTCAAAGATTCCCCTACAAAAACATCAACAAATATGAAAAGAACTGAATATTTGAAAGCTGCAATTTTTAATGAAGTATTTAATGCATTGTCAAATAAAGTCGGGGATGCAGTCCTCGTGAATAATTTTAAACCTTTATTTATTTTGTTTGCCAAGGCCTGGGGGGCTGATTCAAGTTGGGCGCCCCCTGGAGCCCTCTTCAAATTCAATCAAACATCCTATATCAATATATTAGTTCAAGTCTTCAAAAAATTGTGCATGTTCTTGTAAAAATATACCTTTCAAAGAATTCACGCCGCGGTATACCTGGGAATCCTCCTTCACTGCATATTAAAAACCAACGTCAAAAAGTTGGAGGATGTACCTATTCAAATTGATATATGCCGCTTAGCACTCAAACGCCAGAAGACACCGCGGGGGTATAGGACAGTCAAGAACATCCTGTATGACTCCTTTGCATTGGCAACGTTGTATGGGTACTACATGCCCCCTGAAAAAACCCTATTAATCAATTTGCTCACCCAGCTTCCTTTTATCAAACGTTCAACAACCGCCGGGGTACAGGCACCACCCTTCTAGCAATCACATCCATGGTTGTCCACCACTTACAGAAGAGTACATGGATCCAATTGGACACTCTAGCTGAAAATTTAATTTTGGGGTATAATTCCCCGGAATAATTGCATTCCCCTTTGTAATTAGCATCCCCTTAATAAATATTTTTCCCTTGCAACTAAAATTTTATTTTTAAATGTTTTTATTTTAATATTACATATTTCAATATTAAAATTTTTAACATATAATAATTCAACATTGAATAAGTCACAATTAAATAAAAATAACTAAATTTTGAATATTTAAACTTTAATAGATAAATTTTAAGATTTATAATTATAATTTTACTTTTAATATTTTAATTTTATTTTAGATTTAAGTAGGTGAATTATAATGTTAATATATCTAAATATATTACAAGACATTAGTTATAGTTGCAACCACATCAAATAGTAAAAAATAAGTTAAAAATGTTTTTATTTACTAGCTCGTCAAGTATGGGTTCATTTATTGCATATACAAACAACAAGAATTGAATTTATCTGCATCATACAGTCTGCTCCACTTATATTCTAAACAAGTGATTATTTAGAATTTGAATTAACTTTCCCTTGTAATATGATTTGATAAATATATTTGATATGCTTGAACTGCGTCCTAAGTACAAATTAGTAAGGAATACTGTAAATTCAGAACCTGAACGTAAAAATGCGGGACTGTCAAATCCTTGGTCCAAATTTTGAATCACTTTTGCGGGCAACTCAGCTGAGTGAAAAATAAAATATTTAATAAAATCAACCATTTATTTTGATTTTTTTGGTTTATTTAAATTGGCAAATTTTGAATCTCTTGAGCAGATAACTCAACTAACAAAAGACAAAACTCAGCAAACAAATGCGGGATACAGGAATCAGAAATGTGGGATTCTAATGTACAATTTGAGATTTCCTGTATTTCAATCAAATCATGGACATCATGTAAAAATTAATGAATCTGAAATTGCGGGATTGTCAAATCCAAGAACCAAATTTCAAATCATTATTGCAAGGAATTTGAAATAAATATAATTTATTGGTGTCTCAAAAAGGATGCTAAAGGATATAGGGTGGATTTGTGCTAATTCTTTTAGGAATCATAGGCATTCTAAAAAATCACCCTATTCCATTTTAGGACGGCTAAAATTTAGATGCTTGATTACAGTAGATTTCAGAAGACACTAATAATAAAGTAGAATTATATATTACAATCAATCTTATCATGTTGTCTTTCCTTTGATGTGTTGATAATGTGTTTGCAATTAATTGGACAGCTTCACCTCCAGTTGCCTTGGCGATAGGAAATCAAGTTGTCCAATTAATTGCAAACACATTATCAACACACCAAAGGAAAGACAACGTGATAAGATTGATTGTAATATATAATTCTACTTTATTATTAGTGTCTTCTGAAATCTACTGTAATCAAGTATTCTTAGTAGCAATACATGAATACATAGTTAGTAAACTAATGGTTTATCTTTCCCCCCTCTCCTTCTTCCTTTAAATGAAGTTTTGTTGGCCCCTGGCTATGCCGGGGGCCAGAAAACTTTTAAAAAAATTCTGCGTCATCAGGAGAGTAGCTCATAAATGATTATATGGTTTTATGGTTGCTATTTTAGTGATTTAAAGTGCAGAATATTGCATCATTTCCAGTTTAGATAATTTTTCATTTCACTTAATTTCATGTCTAAACATGGGTGTTTAGATTGGATTTTTCATTTGATTTTATCCAGAGTGGAGCTTCTTGATTTGGGTTGATTTGTCCTAGTTACTTACTGTACATTCAATTTGGATTCCAGTTCTTGCAATTATTATTTGAGTTTACTAGTGGCATTCAAAAGCAATTTGAAATTTGGTTCTTGGATTTGACAATCCTGCAATTCCAAAAAACATAGTAAACTTAATGGAAATGGTTGATGGATTTGAACGCTTCAAATCTGATTCCAATTAATTCATTTTGTCCATTGGAAATATGCAGTTTGACTTGAACTTTGCAAAGTGTCTATGAGTTCCCGCATTTTTAAAAATTCAAATAAATACTCAAAAAATCAATTTAATTAAAAAAGGCTATCCCGCAAAAGTGATTCAAAATTTGGACCAAGGATTTGACAATCCCGCATTTTTACGTTCAGGTTCTGAATTTACAGTACATAAAAATTATTGATGGGTGTGTTGTGTGGCTATAGTGGCACTAAAATAATAAGGATCAGATGATGACCTGCAAGGTCCAACTTGTGTCTTAAAAAAGCCAAAGTACCAACAAGAATTCAATATTATTTAAATAAAATTAATCTATTTCTATTTTTATTTATTTATTTATTTGTTAGCACAACAGTCAATATAATATTCAGTGCATCATAATAAAAACATATTCCTCATACCTAGTATAATTAATTTTACTTACATTTTCTACTAATTCTTATATGTCTATAATACAATCAACCGTCACGTCATTATATATAAATAATAATTGTTAAGTCCTACTAAAAACAAAATAAATAAAAATAAAAATAAATGAAACCTGGAGCACCCATGTCAGGAAATCCTGATCTATCAGGGTTGAATGATCCATATTCCCATCACCAAAGCTAATTGGCTAACAATAGACAGACCACAGCCAGGTTGAGACTTCTATTCCGGAATACAGAGAAACTATATCAAGATTGTTATTGTTCAAATCCAGAAGACACCTGAGACATTCCTGGTCTCAGGTCACGGGCCAATCCAGAAGCTTATATAATTAGATGCTAGGCATTCTGGAATCCCCAAAACAGACGCAAACCCGCCCTATGGAATAAAGGTGGGAAAATACAAACATCCTGTTTCACTGAGAAATGAGACGGAAGACCGCCCGGGAAAATCTTGCACACTAGGCCAAAAATAAGACGGGGCCTGGGCTATGGATGTCAACTTAGTTGAATGCAACTAAGTCAAGGGATATCTATGCTGAAAAAGATAAATCAGCAGCCTAGAATATTACCTCATTCCAAAACCTTATTCAGGTTTGGAATCCAACTCTGGGGGTGAAACTAGTAGCTTGGGGATGATAGGCTAGCTATTAAGAGTTGTCCACAGAAAAACGCCAGTCTAGCTGCATACTATAAAAAGTCCTTCCAAGATCACTTGGAAGGCAGAGAAAAATAATAATCATCAACATTACTACTAAGCCAAATAGTAGTAGTGCCAAGTACAATAAGAGTGTATTATTGTTACTTTGGAATCCTGCTAAACCACCAAAGACAGTGTTGTGTCCCAAAGACCACAGGACTCCTATATCACTTGGGTCAAGCAGCAACGGAACACAGTCTGTTTCAGCACCCATCCACACCAATTGGAAGTGCATCTGTCTTCATACAGATCTCCCTATCCCAAAATGTATAATACAATTAATAAAAACTATATCTCTTCTTTCTCAAGATCCAAAAATCTTGACAGCCCATTTATCTGATTGGCTCAGAGGCCAGGGCTTTGGGGAGGAAGGATTCTGAGTGCTTGTAAAAAGCTGCCACCACATTAGGTGGCATTGCAAATTGACTGCCCTCAAGGATGTTGAAGAGATCCTTGGTGTTCTGAGGGAGGCCTTGTTTCACCTTATTTTTGATTCTCCCAAAGACCTTCTCAATTGGGTTAAGGAATAAAGAATATGGGGGGAGGAAGAGGAGTCTCATTGGACAGTCAGCCAGGCGGTGGCTGGCCAAATGGCTATTTTTATTAATGGGCGGTAACTCAGACACAACCAGATCCATTTTGTGGAGCCCAACATTATCCAACACAACAATGTTGGTTGTACTGTGGTAATTGATCTGGAGATACTCCTTGACAGTTTGGAGAAAATCAAGAAATGTCCCGCTATTACAGGAACCCTTGATCATCTGATACTGGTCCAACCTGCAGGGACCAAGAAGCGCTACCATGGAATAGGTCTGGGAACAGACAGTTGCACAATGGGCTACGCCGTCCTTGGACCTCTTCTTGACCCACCCATGCCTAGACCTGAGTGAGGAGGAAAACTAATATTTGTCAATGTATAAGAACTGGACATTCCCAGTCTCCTTTAGTGCCAGTGTGACGGATCCAGGTCTAACCAGTCAAACTTACCGTTATCTTGCCCTTGACTCTTATTACTGGTACCTTCTTGTGACAAAGCTTCAAGGAGCTTTGCCTCCAGGGAGGCAATTTTGTAAGACAACGCTTTATTGTCATCTCTCCAACAAGCCATAATTTCAACACTCTTTTTCTCTCTGTTTCTCAACGCCTCAACTTCATGTTTGGCTCTGTCCTTTAACTGTTGCAAAATTTCATTGAACCCTAACAACAAGTTCCAGGAGTCCCATGCATAAACTCAATTTCCTTGTGCTGGGGTTCCTTCTCTGGCAAAATAGTCAGAGTAAAGTTCTTCAGAAGCCGCTTTTACTTATATCAAAGATTCCTCATGTGCAATCTTAGAGACCTCTAGACTTACCCAAGCCTCCTCAAGCAAGCTGGTAGGAACTTCCTTTCTTGCAGCAGCGGCCTCAACACAAAGCACTCTAAATTTTGCTCTTTCAAATAGTATTAAAGCAGACATGATAATTAAAAAGAGGTTGAGGGGAAAGTTTTGAAATCAACAATATATCTTTATTTAAAATTAACTGTTTTTGCTTATATACCATTTGGGGCATATTTGGCTGAAAACCCCTCCAGTTCCTGAATCAGCCTATGATTCATATTATGTGGTCTATGAAATTTGAGTCATCCAAACCTAGATCTTTACCTAAAAGATCACCAATATTTCTCAACCTATGAGAACCAACCTACAATGGGAAGAAGTCACCTGACTCCATTCATCCCAATGTATCAATTCAGCATGGAGCTTCCCCAGCTCCTGGCGCCAAAATCCTGTGGATTACACATCCAAAACTCAGCTATCAATGTTCCAACTGGGAACCAGATAATCAAACCTGAATTCCTAGGTATCCTTGCCTTTATTTAGTTATCTTTACATTTAATGGTTTTTTACCTTAAAACCCATTAAAATTCTTTGAAACTCAACCAGGCGCCACCGCGCGCCCAGCAATTTTCCCAGGCAGCACCTTGGTGCTTCTCAAATCAATTAGGCGGCGCTTCTAACCCAATGAATTTGCCAAAGCGGCGCTTTTAACCCAAAGTTTGAGGGTTTACTTTTGATTAACCTTAACCAAACTTCTTGACACAGTCAAGGCAATTAACCAATATAATTAAAATATCATTAATCATAATTCCATGTATTTATTAATTAATCTTCCCAATTAATTAAATTGTTTTTGAGACGCCTAGTCTCCAAGATTGATCCAGCCAATCTTGCCTTCTGTTCTTTTATTGAATATAGATACTAAGTTCTCAGGAATCTTTATCTGAAGAATTCCAGCCAAACCTATCTACATAAAACAAACAGCAAAAAAGAGCAACTCTATATCTTGGAGTATTTATTTGGTTAAATACTTAATAGTGACTGTTTTACAGTCACAGCCAGATATGCCTTGGCATAAATGCGTCAATCCTTGATGGTCTTCTCATTGTTTCTGTTGTATGGCAAAAACTCCCAGTACTTTCCAGGAGAAGCCCAAATCAACCATTGCTTTGTAAACAAGGGTTTTAGAAACAGAAAGCCTGAACCCTGTGGCAAGCATTGATTGGATAGCAAGTGAGTCCAGGTGGCAATCCTTGGTAGCCCACGGTTTTATTGCGTCAATATGCACAGGCAGCAAGGGTTTGGGCTGCCGCTTAGCCTTGGCAGATTCTGCAATTTGCCCGGTGTGGGGTTCCTGTCCACTAGTCCCCAAGTGTGTCCTGGATTGTAGCCAGGGACCGGCTGGAAGGGTTTGTCATTCTCTAGTAAGGGGAAATGTATCTCAGAAATATGTACAGGGGTCAAAATGGGCTTTTATTCACTCTCAGAAGGAAGATCCCCTTAGAAACCTTCTGGTATATGGCCCGGGGGGTCAAGGAAACAATATGGATTTGCCAATACTTGGAGTCCTTCAACAATATCTTGGTCTCCTTGTACTTGGTCTTGGACTTCTGTACCTTAGTCTTGGACTCCAGCACCTTAACCTTGGACTCCAGCTCCTTGGAATCAGACTTCTGTGCCGCGCTTAGGATCCAGCTCCTTATTCTTGGGCTCCTGCTCCATTATCTTGGGCTTCAGTTCTAACCAAGCTCAAGCTGGTGATCAAAAGGCTTCCAAAACATCTTGGCAGAAACTCAGAAGACCTGGGAAAGACCTCCAAAAGCCTTCCAAAAGACCTTGAAAAGACCTCAAAAAGACAGTCAAAAGACCTGGTAACTTTCCAGCCAGCCCCCTTCTTATAGTGTCCTTTTCTCAACGGTTCCGCCTTCAAAATTGCTTTCTTCATAAGCTTAAACCATTGCTGCTCACTTTTCCCTATAATAACTTAAGCTTACATACTTACTTTATCAAAAGCTCAAAGTATTAATTCACTATTTCCTTGCTTATACTTTAAGCTTTTGGCTTCCAACCAATCATTTTAATCAGGAAACCTGCCAGAACTCAACCAATGAATGCAGAGCGCGGAAATAGACCATCCCTGAAGTTTCACCGGGATCTAACTAGGAAAATAATTTCCACAGCTCAAACTGCTCAAATCAACAACTCTTCACGCACCAAAGCGTTAACTGGTTCATTATTCCAGCACCAGTCTTCCCTGCATTCAACCTAAACCCATTTAAATAGTAAAATACTATTTAAATTGTTCTTTCTGGACCTCTTCAACGTTTTCCCCATATATTTACAAACAGTAAAATCCAAGGAAAATGTCCCACCAAAACAACTTTGTATACTGCTCTCATAGCAACATACCTTTGTCTATCCTAGGAACTTAATAAACAAATATCTTACCTACACTTCTATCCACATTCCTTCTTGATTTTAATACTAAACCAAGGCAAAGTATTCCAAATCTTCCCACTTTAGCAAATCAATTTGGCAAAATCTTGGCTCATTTCTCCAGACCACCAGTTCTTCACTGTCATCTTTGGACTTTTAAGCCAGCTCATATTCCAGCTCTTCAGCTTAACCAGCAATCAGTCCATTAACTTCATCAGTCCTCTGGCTACTCCTGCACTATGATCAGCTAGTCCTGCATCATAATCTTCTTGTCCCTCAACTTATCCTCAACCAGTTCCACAACAAACCCTCACTAGGAACCTTCTTTGTTCCTTCTACACACTGAACCATAAATGTTCATTCCATTCAATATGAATTAACAGTCCATCAACTAGCCTTCACTGTGACCAAACAGTCCCTCTTGCTAGTTTTCTCTGTCAATTCTGTGAACCACCTCAGTTCTTTATCTCAGTCCCCATTACCAGGACTTGTAGACCCAGGCATGAGTCTACATTAAACTGGCGTTTGACTGGGCCCTTGCAAGTGGAAATCCACTTAGGCCATTTAACCATAGATCAATGTCTATGTGTTGTCTTTACTCACCCAGGTGATTAAGTCTGAGCTTTCAGTCGCAGAGTAATCAGCTCTACTTCCCAGAGGCCTGATCACACCAAGTTCTGCAGCTTGCTTCCCCAAGCAACCCGCCTTGATGACACCTCCAAGCAAATCTATGCCCTCTAATGCTCACTTTGGGTTCCCCCAAAGCTCCCATAGGGGCATAAACGAGGACACCCTACCAGTCTGTTAGGTAGGGTGCTTGCTCATAGACCTCCCATAAGCGTATTAGGGTACGTAGAGCCCTCAGAGCTCTTCCCCTCCCTGGCAGCCTGTGTTACCCACCAGGGGTCCAAAACCTACTCTGTCATGAATGACATTTCAATACTTGTATTGAAAACCCAAGAGTTGAACCCCAGTCCTCTGAAGGCAGATTGGCCCCCCAGGACGGTCCAGGACCCGCCAATCCATTAAGCCACAGTGTCAGGATTGACAATTCTCCTCCTCTTGAACCCCAGGCCCAAGAGCGGGAATCAAACCCGGAACCTGGATTCCCCCAGGCCGCCGGGCTTATGGACCGTGGGATTGCCCGCCTGCATTTTTCTGGGGTCGAGCTCCCACGAGCTGACACTGAAGATGATGGCCCACCCAGTGAAACAGATTGAGCCGAGGAAATTAGTGCACTAAGTGGAGTGCCAATCACGACACCAATGGAGGCGACCAGGCAACAACTATTAGCTTCATGAGTTTGAAGTCTTCACCAGCAACCAATCAAGAGCCAACCCAAGGAAGAGGCACCGGCCCGCAACCTGGCCCCATGACCACAATGCTAGAGCAAGATAATCAGGTAGTTAAATTGGGAGTCACAACCAATGAAAGAACTCCTGGGCCGAGCGCCATTTTACTGCCTTTAGACCCAAGTCCCCAATTCCCCCAGCCCTGCCTTTCCCAATGCCCTGATGACCCCCATGGAAAATGTTAAGTTTGGAGGTGAGGTGCTATATAGACCCAAGGACCCCGCGCTCCAAACTTATTGCCATTTTTGAATAAAGATTATGTTACTTTGGCTTATACAGCTACTGCCATATTTTGTATTTGCCGTCTATCAGTTCAGTTTGAGATCTCCCGGCCCTCCTGCCCCTCTGCCCGCAGTTTTACGTCCACCTGGCATCCCCTTTGGGCCTGTTCATTTTACCAAATATTCATTAAAGCCCAAATATAAAGATTATACACCAGAGAAGATCATTGAACTTGACCCATTAGCCCGCATCCAATCTGCCATCAGATACAACCGCCAAGGCCCGTGGATATTCTCTACCCCCAAGCTATTTAGAGGAAAATTCAACTATCTCCCGGCCTACAACATCTATATGGAACTGCCCGTAACACCCAAACCAATGCCAGCCTCCTCCCCTGACCTCCCAACCAATCATATCAGTAAGCTTTTTGGAATAGTGTACATCACCCTCATGGGGGGTGGTGGACACCATTGTTTCAGCCGCTGACCCGTGGTCTTGGGTGGGGAAGTCTGCTTCTTACCTTCTAAAGTTAGCTCCTCTCTTATGGTGGGCCCTGCCAGCAAAAAACCCGGCCCAAGTTACCCCTTAAACCGGCAGGCCTGCTTCCTGAGAGTGGATCCCTGACACACAGACTCAAATTGTTAAGTTGCCCCGCGACCTACCGGCCTAATACTGAGGATTCCCCAAAGGGTTGCCAGATTGCCGCCAAACCAGTGCCACTGAAGACCCATACATACATGGGAGATGTGGTCTGCCTAAAAGAGGTTAGGAAAAGACCTACTACTAGCCCTGCCAATAAGCACCAGCTGTTGCCAGTCCCCAGTCCAGAAAAATTATTGCAATTGGCCAGCTCAGGTGACATGGTGAACAACAGCGGCAAAATAAAGCACTGTCACTTTGGCTCACCAGAGCCAGCCCAGCCAAGACCCGCCAAACTGGTGCCACAGAGGGCCCAGACCTACGCAGAAGCTGTGGCTTGGACTAGACCCACCATTAGCCATGCCAATAAGCACCAACTGCTACCAGTCCCTAGTCCAGAAAGAGGAATGCAATTAGGCCGCTCAGGTGACTTGGTGAACCAAAGCGGCAAAATTAAGCATCTCTGTTCACCAGAGTATGCCCAACCAGGACCTGATGCCCTCCAGACCCCAAGCCAGAATTCATGCCACACCAGCAAACTTCCCCTGGATCTGAATCCTGCAAAAAGCAAAGAAGCAAAATCACATGGTATAAAAACGCTGGCAGTATGGTGATGACCATATTGTCATTTTTGATAATAAAGTTTTATGAACCTTTGGTTTAAACAAATCTTAACCCTATCTAGTCTTAGTGATCTTCCATCTTAATTCTGGCCAAGTAGACAACCTATTATGGTAGAAAATCAAATGAAAGGGATAGTGCGCCCTCGTAAAACCCAAAATCAGCAAAGAACCGCAGCCAAACCCCTGAAAGAAATTGACAACTTAAATGCCATCATAGACAAAAAAATGGGTCAAAGCTGGGGTCGCCCAAATAGCCCTCAAAAATCTGGACTTGCCTTACTTTTCCCCAAATAATTATGATAAGAAAATTATGTGTTATACACTATTTGGGGACGGCAGCGCTTGACCTGCTGGTCGCCAATTTTTTTGAATTATGACGTCACCAACTCAAATTCCAACACAGGACCTCTAACTGCTGAAAATATTCTTGTCAGCCAATCAGATGCTGCCAAACCCCCTCCTACCCCATCCTGAACTCCCTTAAGACTTCCCCATTCCCCTCTAGAAACAAGTTTCTAGATAGCTTATTATCAAGAAAAAAAGAAGTTTACCCAAAAATGATGGCTCACTTGGGGCTGTTTGCCCCTATCCTTGAAAGACTAGCCTCTGTAGCTGTCAAGGTTGCCATAGATTCCATGGCCGCGACCTGGCCCGCGCTTTACATGGCAACTCCTTCTAATTCCTTCTCAAATTTATCCCTTCAAGTCACCTGCTTTCTGAAAAATTCCATTTCAATCTTTTGTTACACTGCCACTGGATCCAAGATGTTGAAACCGTCCTCCCAATTTGGTCTCCTGCTTGTCAAGCAACTCATAATTTGTTTGTTATATCCTCATTGTTTATCCTTGAATCACGCCGCGTACTACTTCGCTATAACACAACCAGTCCGCCGCCCCCTCCAGAGACCAACCTGCCAAACCGCCCAGGCATTATACTGTCCCCCAGGAGCCCCCTTGGGACCTGTGCACTTTACTGAATACCCATCCAACCCGGCCTATTCACTGTACGACTTGGAAACCATCCTCATTTCTGATCCTTTGGCAAGGACTAGAGAAACCAAATACATAGGACGTGAAGGAAAGTGGTACAGAAGGCCGCCAAGGTTGTTCAAAGACAAATACAACTATCTGCCTGCCTACTTTGTTCCCATGACTCTGCCCTTAACCCCTAGACCAGACCACCTGCTAGAATCTCCCGCCGCCGCCAAGACCACCTCTAACCAACTATTTGGAGTACTCTATATTACTTTGACAGGGTTGGTGGATTTCATGGTCCCCAACTACAGACCCTGGTCCCTGCTTGGGCAATCCGTCTCTTACATTATCAAGTTAGCACCCATTCTATGGTGGGCCTTACCCGCCGGCTCAGCCACACCTCACCCCAAGCCGCCCAATGCCTCTACCTATGACTGGCTTCCTGACATACTCCCCCCCAGACAGACCAAGTTCCCTGCTTGCTATTTCAGTCTTCACCCTTCTGCAGCCACAGTTTCCTGGGGAGTGAAGCACTATAGCCCCAAAGCAGCCAATATCTTCTGCTGGGTGGAGGCAGCATCTGCCTCTGGTAGTCCTTTGTTACCTACCAGCCAGGCCTTACTTACCCTAGTAGTCCTATGTTACCTACTAGGCTCACCTTACTTACCCCTAGTAGTCCTATGTTACCTACTAGGCTCCTACCTGCAACAAACAACCAAACTTTTGCTTGGCCAACATTAGCCCTGCCTGCAAACCACCAAACATGTGGATCACCACACCCGGTGTTGCCATACTTGGTGTTGATGTTGGCAATGTATCTGGCCGTGACCCCAAATCAGGACGCAATATCCCAAACCGCCATTCCCCCGTTCAAGCAGTTGAGGAGAGCTTCAGGCTCATTATCTGTCAACCGACGCTGGCCCTTGGCAGGTACCACGGCATCCTGGCTAGCAGGCTCAACCCAGGGGATGGGGACCTTTGTGTAGAAGGTGGGATAACGCTTGCTCGTAGTGGCGCCGTCAATGGTTGAATACACAATAGGCACAGATGGTTCAACAGTGGTGGCCAATGGCTCATAGGAGGTGTCAAAGATGTGGGGGCAGGAAGTAGCAACTCTTGGATCAAGAGTGCGGGGCCAGGTGACAACTGGGTACACGGTGGAGGTGTATGCAACCTCATTATTCCCAATGACCTTTGTGTATGAGACTTTGGTTACAGGCCTTGAGAGTGGCTTCTGTCTTGGATTGAGGCTACTGTTCCTGGATTGAGATGCGGGAGGTGATTGGCTGGCGCTGACACCTCGGGAGGTCTGTGTGTTGGTATGACTCCCCTTGATTTGTGTTCTGGGTCTGTTCTTAGTCCCTCTGGGACACCCTTGTGGACAGGCTGCCCCACAGGCTGGTGCAGGAGCTGGTTGGGAATGTGATTGACAGTCTATAAAAATAAAATAAAAAATATATTTTAGATTAAATATGTATTTATTTAGATTTATTGGTTTAGTTGTGAGTAGTTACTTTCTCTTGATTTAGCCTTGAATAGTAGCAGATTTTCTATATCCATGATTTGAAGTGTATAACATTGTATCCTTTCCAGTTTTGGATGATTTTAAAGTTTAATCGCTTTTCCTGTCTAAACATGGTTATCAAGATTGAATTTTTCATTTGATTCTAGTTGTGGTGGAGCTTCTTGATTTGGGTTGGTGTTTCCTAGTGTGTGTACTGTACATTCAATTTGGATTCCAGTTCTGGCAATTAATACCTGAGTTTACTAGTGGCATTCAAAAGTGATTTGAAATTTGGTTCATGGATTTGACAATCCCGCAATTTCAAAAAGCATAGTAAACTTAATAAAAATGGTTGATGGATTTGAACGCTTCAAAATTGATTCCAGTTAATTCATTTCGTCCATTGGAAATATGCTGTTCGGCTTGAACTTTGCAAAGTGTCTATGAGTCCCCGCATTTTCAAATATTCAAATAAATACTCAAAGAATTCAATTTAATTAAAAAGGCCATCCCGCAAAAGTGATTCAAAATCTGGACTAAGGATTTGATGATCCCACATCTTTACGTTTAGGTTCTGAATTTACAGTACCCCATCCCTGATTGGGACCTGCAATCCTGACGATCTCTGTAAGGTTTTTGTGGGTTTCCCACTTCCGGCTGGGGCAGCTTATGCCTGGCATTATAGGAACTATTTGAATGGTCAGCAAGCACTCTATTTTTAACTTGCAGAGCTGCTGGTATGGTAGGTTGAAATCGGGTCCTGGGAATCGACCCCCACCCATGGTTTGCCCAGCAGGTCCTAAAGCTACTGGGCTGGGGTTGGAAATGATCTCATAGCATTAGAGCTATATCTTCCAAAGATATATATTTAAACCGGTGTCTTGGAGTATGCCAAGGTTTTCCTGAAGATTGATCTATTTTGGAGAGCTAATATTAGCTACCCGTATCATTGGCTGGAGGGATCTGAAACTTCCTGTGTTGGCTGTAGGGAATTGGCAGGTGCTGGGTCTGGGATGATTAGGTTTCTCTTGGGAACTTGCTTGGCAGGGCGCATGCTCAAAGCTGATGGGTTGGAACTTCTTGCCACGGGGACCAAGCATAAGGATTGGAACAAAGGTTGACAAGGTTTGTTCAAGATAGCTCAGGAACTTCTTTGCAGATTTCATTACTGGGATCCCAGGCTGGGGTAGGCTCGCTTCGCTATGCAAGGTATTTTTGTAGGGAGGGGGTTATTTATAGGGGTGAAGTTCGGAGAATCTTTGGCGTGGAGGTGTGAGCGGATCGGGTGCGGGAGAAATGGTTGGGAAGGTTGGGTCACAATTTTACCGCGGAGGAATCACCCTGTTCTGGAACCTTAGTGGTTGGTTCGGCAAGGTGGAATTGTAGTACGGGGTTGGGAATTGGGTTCAGAGGTCGGATTATTGACCGGTGTGTAGGGGTTTAGCCGAGGGGCTCTGGAAGGGGTCCAAGTTAGTGATGGAAAATAGTGGTTTCTGAGGGGATCGGGGGTTTTATTTTAAACAGGATATTTATTGTGGAGTAGGGTTGGTTTTTGAATCGTGGGTGCAGTTGTTTAGATCGGGCTTTAAATAGGTTGGGGGTTAAAGATTGGCGGCTTCTTTAAACTGAACCTTGATTGGAATAGAGATAGGTGGAACGTAATATTTGATTTTGATTGGCTGATGCTTCTGGTGGATGCATGGAAGGCCAACATAATACCGATTTGGGGCGGATACTAAATAAATATAAGATTTTGTATGATTTCAGCGACAAAGTTGGTGGATGGAGCACTTTTATTTATTAAATTACAATTTATTCAGGTTATAGAATGAAAGCCTGGATGGCGTGATAGCAAGGCAGAAGTGATATCATTGTGTTTTCAAAGTAATGTGTGTTGGTATCAATCTCTGATATCAATCCTTTGGAAATGTAGGGCGGAGTGACCCAGACCTTGTTTACATCTGGTCTACTACTCATCAGTGAAGAGCCAATCAGGGGAAGTTGGCGATAAAATATGAGGGAATGGCTTGGATTTTCCTTGTGGCACGTTCTTGTCAGAAAGTGGGTCAGTGTTGTGGGTTGGCCAATGGGATAGTGTGTTTAGGATTGATGAAATCATTATACATCCAGAACAGCAACGTGGAGGGCTTGACATGGTCTTGACAATGTTGATGATCTATTTACGTCTTGATGTCAATATAAATTTTCATTTATAAGGGGTGTGGCACGTGCGCTTATTTTTAAATCGAATTGGAATTGGGGTCGCCATGGCGAATGCAATGTCTGGGATAGTTGGGTACATCACATGACTGGGGTCTTCGTGCAGCTTATGGATTTGGGCGGATCGATCCGATTAGCGGCCTTGGTTTGCTGGAGAAAGCTGGGGTAGGCTAGATTCTGGGCGTTAACCCTAATCTGCTTGGGCAGGCTATCCGTTGCAAAGGGAGGGGTTGAGTAGTACCATGTTGCCTTGAGACTATGGCACTTGGCCAATAGGAAAGGCGACACCTCAATGCAGGCGTGTGATGTCAAACGATTCCGTTTAAATTTAAAAGGTGGTTCAAGGGATGAATAATAAAGTTTAATTTGGTGTGAATATTGTTCGAGCCCTGTTAGGCCGAGCGGAGAATTGAAGCAAATCAGATGTCTTACTTGAAGGGATGCTTGACAAATGTTTGAGGAACCGGATTGACGAATCGGCTCATGCTATGGCGGATTCAAACAACATATAATATTCCATCACAAAAGAGAGGATGTAAATTACAGCAAATTAGTATCAGTGGATGGCGATAAGGACCAAGGCATGCCATTGGCTAACCTCGCTCAAGCCTCAATACGATTGGCCCTTCCTGATGGAAACGAATGCACAAATGTTAATTCGACGAAGAGTGATTGGATACATCCAAGTGAAACGACAGGATGATATCATACCGAGAGAGGCATTTAAGAAAGCGAGAGGGACAGGAAAGGGTACTCCAACTCAAGGTTGACAATTGCAAGCATGCCCAAGCGAATTATGATTAGCAATGTCAAGGCGAGGGACGAGTCCAGCGATGAGGAGTTTCTGGCAACGCCCCCTGACGTGGACTCTCCTTTGGCTCTTGCAAACGCGCTCGGCGCCCCCATCGGAGCCGCCATAACCACTAGAAAGAAGAGTGTACGCTTTTCCCGTTTCCAAAAAGTTTTCCTTACCCACTCTCCCTGTGAATATGACCGTTCGCCTGATCTCTCAACGCTGATTCAATTGAATGCTAGAAGGCGTGCTAGACTGATAGCTGAAGCTGCTCTGCAAGCCTCAGATCTCTAAAAGTAAAGAGGAGTTGCCTTGGCTTGACGCCTCTGGCTTCTTTTAGCTTCCATACTAGTTTTGCATTGCTGCTAGCGGATAATTAATTAAACTTGATTTTCGTTTCCTCTTTGGTTTCTTTTGCTGCTAAGCTTTACTGAAACCCTTCTGTAAAATAAACATCTTATTTGTACTGGTAAGCCAAGCTCTTGCTTTCATTATCTTCACGACCTTCAGAACACTTCCTAGTTTATCAACTTGAACTGATCATCCCTTAACTACATGTATACTGACTACGCTCATCTCAAAGCATCTCTTCACCTCAAAGCTACCCGTTCTTTCTTTAACCATTTTCCCTGTGCCCGAATAGTCTCCCCAGCTAAAATACCCAACCTCATATGTGTATAGCATGCCAATAAACTTTTCCTAATCCTGCTGCACAACATCACATGATTTCACCACAAGCATGGCCCTCACACCGTAAAGACAGATCATGCAACGATACAGCCGTGCATCTGGAATTGAACCAGAGGCCTGATGACATCTCCTTGCTTTATTTGGCATGGTTTGCAGGCCATTAGGTTAACCCGGCAAATCACGGAAGTACCGATTGGCTTCTGGAATCGCCTCAAGCCTGGGATCCCCTGTGGAGGTTCGACCAGCAAATCGCCCATCGTTTCAACCCCTTACCCAACTAGACCTCCCTGCCGGATCAAGTGCCCACTGCCACGCCGAAAGATCCAGCGATGAGGTCATGATCTGCTGTGAAGCATAGGATATCCTGTTATTCCCCTGGCCAGGAAATAGCCACACTGTAGTTCACATATCCACCAAGCGTAGTTATATACCAGCTGTAAATATATCAACCACAGTGCATAACCAAGAGGAACCCCAAGCATCCCTCCAAACGCCCATGGTTAAATATAGAATATGCCATTGGCACCAACAAAACAAACCAGGTTTTTAATAAAAAATTAAAAATTAAAAATTAAATCAACCAATTCAACCCTGACTATCCACCACAAACCAAATTATGAAAGGATCTCTCTTTCAAACTTAAACCAATAGCAGGTTTATGTTTCACCATCTTTTAAATAAAACCCCTGTTAAATCAAGTAGTAACGCAAGCAGGTCTCAATTTCAAGTCAACCCCTTAAAAAGGTTACCATCCCAATGTCAGCCCTGAACATACTTAAAAACACCAACCAGAATCCTAAAGACCAATTCACCAAGAGATACCCAAGCTAAGCCAATGTAAAGAACCCAACGCTGTACTTTTCACAGCTGCCGAGATCAACCCACTCCAAAGCAAACCCAAGCTGTGCACGGAATTAATCAACCATCCCGCGCACGTACGCCATGCAGCACCGGTAATATAGTACCAATACCCAAACCAACCCGCTAAAACTTCCAACAAACCCCGACCCACTAAACCTACCCCCTAAGATCGGGATCTTGAGATACACCCAATCCATCCCACACCCACCTATATCCCTACCAAGCCCACTACATCACTTCTCACCGATGTAGGGATAGGAATATCTGCTCACATGTAACCAACATGGACCCAACCCCAACACTGCTGGGGTGGACCCTAATGTTGCGACAACTGTGGTAAGTTTGACTCCCTGGTACTCAACACTTTGTCGAGTACTAGGGAGTCGAGTGCCGCATATACAAATCTATTAGTATTTTTGGCTTAACTGATTTTAACCTAATTTTTACTAGTAATTTAGAGGTTCAAACCCAAAATCTGAGATTGAATTCAACTCCATTTAATAAATCAGTTAGCTAAAAGACATATTTAAGGGATAATTTATAAGTAAATTTACTAATAGAAATGAAAAGACCTGTGTTTGACACTCTAAAAGAAAAAGTGGCCAGTTCGACACTCTTTAAGCCAAATCCTAATTTTATTAATAAAACACATATGCGCTTATATAAATTTTATTATTTACTATTATATTTTTATTATTAGTGTCCATAGTTGTCAATTAGGCTCCCAAGGACCACTATACTGGATTTAGTGGTGTAGACATTAATCAAATACCCCACTTTTTTTACATTATGTCATTTCCAGGTTTATGGATTAAGTGGTGCCACATAAATTGAGCCCAATTTATTAAGAGATTTCATATGTAATTTATAAAAAATGGAAACTTGACTCCCCCTCTATTCGACTCTATCCACTCACCACACGATCGGTTTCGGATTTAACTAATCAAAGGCTCAGAATTAAGGCTAAATTAATATGTGACACACTATGAGCCCCACTCAATACTCATCCACTTGACACTTTAACTTGGGGATTAGTACAGAGAGCTTATTAACGTTTTAGCCAACACTATGGTAAATAAGTCACTCTAGCTCCTCACAGCATAAATTAAACACTAATAAACACCTACCTACTCATTTACTTTTTTAACTTATGTTGCATTTTTTATTTTTGAGCATATAAAACTGCCTTGCTTTTGGGTTAACTTTCGAACCCGTTTTAAATTTAAGCAAGTTTTATATGTAAAAAAACATAGCAAGTTTGATTTTTTTGCTTGACTCTGGGAAACTGGCCAGCGAGAATCCAGCTTTTCCCAGCTGATCAACAGTGCCAAACTAGACCCTTTATTATGTTTTGAATTTTTAACTCCAGATAAAAAACTCTGTGTAAGGTTTTTTTTGCAATTATAATCTACAACTCTTCCAGCTACTCCCCATATAGCCTTTATATACTTTTTTGATCTTTAATTATACCTTTACAGTGATTTAGCACTAAGATGTCATGCTGAACCTAACATCTTTGATGCTTCATCATAAAATCACTTATTTTCAATGCTTTAACCTTTATATCTATACTTTGAGTTTTTATTTTTCTTTGATTTACTTTATTATGGTTTTTCCTGATAATAAAACTTTGTTTGCATACTTTTCATTTAACTTTTACTTTGCTTTACCTCTGTGTTTCATATCTTTTACACTTTTTTATTTACAAAACCAAACTTTTCTTTAGACAAGATCAGACAAGAACATCCAACAGCCCAAGCGCCAAACCTCCAAGGGCTCCAAAGAAACTGCCTCCACTCCCAAGCGTGCCAAGAAGCCTGCAAAGGCAAAGTCTCCAACCCTATCTCCTCCTACTCCATCTCATCCCCCTCCACCCTCATCTCCAACTTCCCCCAAGTCCTCAAATAAAAGTGATGACTCCCTCACTGATCACTCATTTTACGAGTCAGAGGCTGACTCTGACCCCACCAAGGAGCGCTGTACCAAGAAGGGAAAGGCTGCCAAGGAGCCCACCTCTTCTGGTAAGAAAAAGGAGGCATCCAAGCAGGCCTCAAAGAACCCTTCCCCTCTCCCTCCTGATGGCTCTTTCCCCCCACCCTCATCTGACCCCCAAGATGAGCCTGAGGAATATTCCAAGAAGTTTAAAGCTCCTGGTCACGTGGCTTGGGATCCACTGGCCATCCACACCATATGCAATGTGGACAGAGAGTTCAAAGTCCCCAAGCGCTTCCGCCAGTACTTCCCAATTATGTCCATAAAGGGCGGCCCTGGTTATGTTGCTGACAACTACATCTTCAACTTCAACAACCAAAAGCGGTAAACTAAAAGCAAGCACTTTGTCTGTGAGAATAAGACTTGCGGGGCCCAGCTAAACACCGAGGGCTGGGAGCGAGTAATGGTGGAGAAGGGGGAGCACACTTGTGAGCCCCCATATCATCTAATCACTTGGATGTTAAAATGGTACCTTGTTCAAGTAATACCCACCTCTTCTCACCTCTGCGCTTCAGATCTGGCCATAAAGGCTTTGCAAAATCTCAAACCCAACAATCTTAAGTTGGTGCCAACTCAAGAGCAGTTGGTCAAGGCCATCAGCAACAAGAGGATCACTGCCAATCCTCCAAGGCCTCTGGCATCCTATCAGAGCTTAACCTCACCCACAAGCTCAAGCAGCTTCCAAGTGAGGAGTGCTTCCTTCTTCACAACAATAGGCCCGGCACCAAACATTGCATCATCTGCTACGCAACCCAGCAGAACCTGCTGGAGTTGAAAAGGGCTTCAACCTGGCTAGTTGATGGTACCTCTGTCACTTGCCCCCAGATGTTAAACCAGCTCTGGATGATCCATGCCCAGATTGACATCCAGGTGATTCCACTTGCTTTCTTCCTTCTCCCTGGGGTCACCAAAGCCATTTACACCCGCACATTCTCAATCCTTTGCAAAGCACTTTCCCTCCTTTCCCCCAGCAACAACAATGATGCCAAGAAGACCCCCCACACCTGCGCTAACCCTCCTGCCGCTGACAAGAACCAGGCCACCCTGGACTTGGAGGAAAAGGTAAGGCTCAGAGCTCTAGGGCCTCACAGGTGCATAATGTACTGCAAGCCTGCTCAGTGCAATGTACTTGAGCAGCTGTTCAGGGGGGAGGTGCAGGGGGGCCACTTTCACTTCTGCCAAGAAGTTGCTTGCAATGGGCCGGCCCATGCCGATCTGAGTAGGTTGAGCCGGAGGGACGCTCTGGACGCCAGCAAACTTGTGCTGGCACAGCTTAGTGCCTGGGCCTTCTTAAAGCCAGACCACACAAGGCAGGGGGTTGAGGTTCTCTCAAAGGATCCTTACATAGCTGTGACCTACAACGGTCACTGTCAAGTATTTAGCCGAATAAGGACTCCAAAGTATAGAGTTGTTCTGTTTTTGCTGGTTATTTAACATAGATAGGGGTTCCAGGAGTCCTTCAGATGAAGGTTCCTGGAAACTTGGCATCTATATTTAATAAAAGAATAGATTACGGGTGGTTAGCCAGGTGAGGCTAGCTAGTAAAATTGAGGCAAGATTGGCCCAAGCAATCTTGGGGGTTATGTCAGGGATCCAGTCTTGGGCAGCCAGCCTGCCATTTTCAGGGATAACTTGGGCCAGTGTTTTAGCAGGCAGGGCCCACCACAAGAGAGATGTGAGAGAGGGGGCTAAACTAACTAAGTTTGGTTCCCATCCAGGCAAAACAAACCACCATGATGCTGCCCAGTGGAGAACTGGGATGGCCGCTCAAAGGGGGTACCACAGGGAGGACACAGAGGACATCTGAGGCAGATATGCATTCAGTGCCATCAGCGCCAAGCCTGTGAGTAACCAGGGCGTACAGGTAGGGTTGGGAAGAGACACCACGGGAGCGCGTAAAGACGCCAAGCTACTCTCCTCCAGGTCAGGAAAGGAGAGCATTGACACACCTTCACCCATAGGAGCAAGAGGGGCATAGTCCACATCACCCAAATATAGGTCATCACATGTCAAGCTCTTCACCACAGCCTCTCCAGAATAAAAGAAGCTACTGGGAAGACTCAAGAGGCTGGGAGGGTCTTTGCTCATGAGGCACGCAAAAGAAGAGATTATTGACCACAGGTCTGGGGAAGTCAACCACAGGAGGAGTAAAAAGGGACCCAAAGAAAAAACAACAAATTTAACAGCTGGCAGTATCATGGTTGTATTCTCCTTGAATTTTGGAGTAGGATGGTATGATTTTTGGCTTAAAAATTATTAAAATAAACCCCAGTAGCGGATACCACAAACTAGTAATTTAGGGCAACAGCAGAACGGGTCTGGGGGCCTTGGGCGTGTTTGCAGGTGCCTGGGGAAAGGGCAGAAACAGAAAGGCGGGGTTGAAGTGGCAAATTCAACTGAAAATTCAAATTTAAAGTAAAGATTATATTGAATTTTAAATGAAAACTCAAGTTTGAGTTGTGTTTTTTGTTAAAAAAAGTGAAAACAAAGGAACTATATGCTTGAGCTTCTGTAAAGAGAGCCAGAGGAGGAGACAGGTTTGAAACGGGCTGCCACAAGGTAAGCTTATTAACCACAACTAACACTTTTGAATTTAGAAATAGAGAGGCTCCAAACTGGGTACCCCACTACTACAAACTTTAAAGATTTTAAACTGAAATCAAGCCTTTAATCTAATTGAGATTATACAAGCAGGGGACTGAAGGTTCCCTTGCTGTGTTAAAAGGAGGGGGGTTGATCACATAACTTTTGTAACTGAATCTGATTGGCCCGGGAGAATTTTTGTGGGCAGAACCAGGGGGACTGGAATGTTTCAACCCAATTTCCACAGTGCCATTTGATTGGCTAGAAGGAGTCCCATGTATTTGCAGTTCATTTGAGTTGTTGGTTGCCAATGTGGCCACATTTGATTGGTTGATTCTAATAGTTTTCAGATGTGGGCAACATCAAGCCAACAGGAAGTCCAAATTAACCAGCGTTTCTTCCCAGGAGGGGACTGCCAAAGGCAACAAATCCGCAGGGTAGGCCAACACAAACCTCTCATCAACTGTATGCGTCAAATCCTCTAAAGAATTAAGGGGTTTGGCTGGGATTTTTGGACCTTTCTTGGTGCGGTGGGGGAAGATTTTGCAATCCAATGCCAGGGGTGGCAGTGAATTTACATTATCCTTTCCTTTTTCCTGAGGCTGAACCCCTCCCTGGGGGAGCGTAGCCACCAAGAAGTTCTTGTGCGCTTTAGGGATCTTGAGCGCCAGGAGAGACTTAGGGGAGGCCAAGTGCTGTGAGGTTGTTCTTGTGGAATTCTTGTACCAGGTCCCAACAGTTTCCGCAGTCTGAAGAGCTTACCCAGTTGTTGTCATAAGAGGGGTATCCTTTCCAGGATACACAATATTGGAGGGACTTGCAAATCCTACGCAAGGCTACTATGAATTCTACCTCATACTTGGAGAGCCATCCACCAAGGTGGGGTCAGGAGTGCTGGGTAGATCCCCCTCAAAAGGGGACAGGCGGCAGGCATTGAAGGTACTGTGAATCCAATAGGAGGGGGGGAGGTCCAACACAAAAGCATCATTGCCCTTATCCTCCAAGACCTTGAAGGGACCCAGTCTCTTTGGAGAAAAATTCCTTGAGGGCACTTTCATTTGGATATTGGTAGCATCCAACATCACAAGCGAGCCCACTGGGTACTGGGAAGCGGGCCGCCTATTCTTGTCTGCCACTTTCTTGTACGCCTTAATGGACTTAGTTAGGGTGTTTTGGACTTTGAGATGAATGGCCTTGAGGTGAGCTGCCATTTCTGCGGCAGCTGGTATGCTTTCCTGGAGCAAGGGACCTATCACAAACGCTGGGGAGAACCCCAGAGTAGCCTGGAATGAATACACCCCTGTGGAGGCATGCACAGTGTTGTTGTAAGCAAACTGGGCCAATGGGAGGTCGTCAGACCAGGAGTCCATGGAGGTGTTTGCGTAGCAGTGCAGATGCTGCTCCATGGTTTGGTTGACTTTTTCTGTTTGCCCATCTGACTGGGGATGAAAGGAGGTGGACCTGCATGGCTTAATGTTCATAATGCCCAGCAGGGATTCCAAGAACATGGATGTGAACTGGGGACCTCTGTCACTGATGATCTCCTGGGGTAGGCCAAAGTTGGAGAATATGTGTTTCACAAACAGGTTTGCCATCCCTACTGAGTCCCGGGTGATTAGACATGGGATGAAGACTGAATATTTGGTGAAGCAATCAACTATCACTATGATGGAGTCAAAGCCCCCCAACAGGGGAAGGGCCACCACAAAGTCAGCTGAGATGGATGACCATGGGCCTTAGGACTGCTGCAGGGGGTGAAGAAGACCATTGTTCCCAGAGCAGTCCAGTTTGGAGAGCAAACAGGTGACACACTTCTTGATCCATGATCCCACTGCTTTGGTTATCCCAACCCAGCTGTAAGTGCACCTGATGAGCTCAAGCAGCTTCTTGGTGCCGGGATGTCCAAACGGGGGAGGATCATAATTTTCTGTCATGACACACACACACAATTCCTTTGGAACCCACACTTTATTGTTTTGGTAAATTATCCTATCCTTAAGAGTATAGGGACCATTAGATGCAGAGTTGGGTCACAGCTTTGCGCAGATGGCCTGGCCGTCCAGAGAGGAGTGCTGGGCCACCAGAACGTTGTGCAGAAGCGTACCAGGGAGGGCCAGTGGGGGTCTAACTCAGAAGAGGTGGTAGGGGCAAGGACCAGAAGCTGTGGGGAAGCAGCTGGAGGCATGGGTGGGGTTTGAGGGGGGAGGAGAGGCATAGTCCGTGAGGATCAAGGATTCTGGGATGACAGTAACCTGAGGGTCCTCATTGCCCCTCACTGGGTACATTGCAGGGTTGCAACTTAGCAGGTCAGGGAGGATGTTGAGTTCTCCTTTCATAAACTTGTACTTGAATTTGTAACCTGAGAGTGTCTGCATGACACATGCCTGGCAAGGGAGTAGCTTCTGGGGCTTGCGGAAATAACAGCGGGCTTTATGGTCTGTGCGGACCACAAACTTGTGTTGAGCGCCCTGCAAATGATGGCACCAATGAGTGATGTCATCCACCACCGCTTGCAGCTCCTTGTCAAACACTGTCCAGGAGCACTCATTGGGGGAAAACTTCCTGGAGAAGTAAGCAACCAGGAGCTCCTGATCATTGTGTTCTTGAAGAAGGACCACCCCAGCAGCTACGTTAGAGGCATCATACGCTACAATGAACTGCTTGCTTGTGTTGGCATGGCATAGCACTAGAGTAGAGGCAAAAACCCGCTTGATAGCCTCAAAGGCCTCATGGCATGCTGGAGTCCACACAAAGGAGACGTTCTTGCCATCCAGGGGGTGCAGGGGGCAGCCAGCTCAGAGATGGTTGGGGAGAACTTCTTGAGGAAGATCACCGTACCCAGAAAGCAGCGTAACTCCTTCTGGTTCCTTGGGGTAGCCCATTCCCAAAGGGCCTTGGCCTTGTTGGGAGAGACTGCATGGTCGTCCTTCAGGACCAGGTTGCCCAGAAAGGTGACCTTGGACTTGAAAAACTTGCACTTACTGGTCTTGATGAATAACCACACCTTGTGGATGGCTGCCACCATAGCCACCAGGTCCTTAGCGTGCTGCTCAGGAGTGGGAAAGTGGATTAGGATGTCATCAATGTACACCACAGCGCAGGAAAAGCAGAGATCTCCCAAGGCATCCTCAATGACTTACTGGAAGATTGCGGGAGCATTCTTCAAGCCAAAAGGCATGACCTTGAATTGGAAGCAGCCACGCCAAGTTTTGGTGGCTGTAAGCCATTCATCCCCCTCTGCCACCTGAACCTGGTTAAAAGCATTAACAAGATCTAGTTTTGAAAAGACACAAGACTTGGCAATGAACTGAGCAATGGAGGCTTCCAAGTGGAGGGGGTAGCAGTCTGGGACGGTGACATTGTTGAGAAGGGTATAATCAATGCACGGCAAAGTGAGTCATCCAATTTCTTAGCAAAAACCACTGGGGATGTCACGGCCTGCCATAACTTAGTATCTTTAGAAAATCACGTTTTAAAAGCTTGGATCAATAAAACTACTTCTTGCTGTCAGAAAGCTACCTTGATGATCTCCCTAGGTACCCTAGATCAAAAGTTATGGCAATTTAAAGAGCTGAGTTCAAAAACCCTGCCAACCTGTCCTGAAATGGCCGCGAGATTGGATTTCAAATCAAGAAAAGCAACAATTAGTAAGCGGGCAAATCCAACCATATCTCAGCTTCCAGTGATCAGTTTTGGACGTTCTTACACTCAAATGAAAGCCCCAGATGAGGAAAATCCACTGTAAACCAGGAGGATTAATCCTGGTAATTTGGTTTAGCTAGCAAAGTACTTGAAAGAGTAGTTTTGAGGAAATGATTTATTGATAGTTGAGTATTTGTTGAATCTCAACTTATATACTAGAATGTGTGATTTAGGAAATATGCCATAATTGTAAGGCAGTGAAGGGGTGAAATTGGGAATTGATTGGAACTGCTTATCTGCTTAAAGAGGTGCAATAAGTGTAAATCCAATGATATCATAACACCACCCAAAGTATTTTTAGATGACTAACTGAGGCAAACCGCAAAGTTCAAATCTGGCCAAAAGAATATGACTAGAATTAGTCAGCTGATGTTTCAAACTTTTAGCATGACCCTCCAGATAGAGAGACAAGGACCTTCAGGAAGAATCTCAAAGACCAATGTAAATGGTATAAAAAGAACCTAGTTTCCCTTTTCCCCATTGTGATCATTCTTGGTCTGAATAATAAATAAAGGACTTCTCTTAGACTATAGTTTAAATGGATCAGAGTTGGGAGCCCTTGGACCCTGACAGGGAAGCTCACCAAGGAGGCCTTCTTGACTATCCACCCTTTTGCCAGCATGTCATCCAACCACACACCCAACACCTTGTCCTCCAGTTCACTAAGAGGGTACATTGGGGTGTCAATCTTCACAAGATCAACCATTGTCTTAAAGGTCCAATTGTGGCAAGAGTGTGAAGGGAGGGCGCAGGAAAGGGTGGCGTCAAAGGCGTCCTTGAAAAGAGCAAGGATGGCCAGAAGGAAAAAAGGGCTTGGGAGGGGAGACTGGGGTTGCCACAAGAGATAAACATGACTCAGGTGGTTCCCACCCCAAGGGAAGAAGGGGGAAGGAACTGGGCACCTGTCCAACAAGAAGTGAAGCTCATTAGTGAGACAGTCAATCTGCACCAAGTGGCGCCGTCACCATCCCACACCCACAATTACAGGATACAGGAGGTCCTCCACAGCGGAGAATTTACTCACAAACACGTGGGAGCCTGTACAGTAACTAAGTGGGTTAGTGAGGGGATAGCTGAGAACCAGTACCTGACTAGCAGCGATCAGACTCTGGGGAGGGAGCAGGGACAAGCCCAAGGACTGGGCCAGTGCCAGGTCCATAAAGTTGCCTGCAGCACCTGTATCTACCAAAACTGTAGCCTTAGCTTGGTGGGATTTGGTATAAAAGGTTGCAGTAAAAAGGAAATAGGAAATATCTTCTTTATTCTGCAGGGCCAAAATGGATGCAGCAGGGTTGCAGGAGGAAACCTCAGGGATGGCAGCCAAAACCACAAAGACCGGGAGGGATCCAGTGGAGGTGGGCCAGTTGGGGGCCTGACAGGGACGGCACATCACATTGATGGCAGGCATCTTGGGGGGCTTGGCCTGGGTGGGCTTAGAGACTGGGAGGTGGGCCAGAACACCTGACTTGGTCTGGTAGGCTGGCTTAGCTCCAAGCTTGCAGGCCAACGCAAAAGCCTTCTCAAGGGAGGTAGGAGCCGGATCCCATGCACTTTTGTCAGCTGAATCAGCGTCCAAGGAATTGCGGAACATGGTCACTGCCATCTCGGTAGGGAGATCCAGGGAGGCAGCCTTCACTGCAAACACTCAACATGGGCGGCAAGGTCAGGAGCGAGCCCCTTGGAACAAAGAGTCTCAAATATAACTGAGGCCTTGGAACTCGGGGAGGCCACCACTGAGCAGACCAAGGTAAGGAGAGAGGAGGTATCCCCAAGCTCCTGGCTTTAACAAAGAAGAGTGCGCACCCAGAGGCGGGCATCTCCGTCAAGAGCATCCAAGAGGGCCACTGATCTCTGCGCGTTGGAGATGGGAGTATCTGCAGACGCTGATTCTGCAGAGAGGCAAAGCTGCAGCTCCCCAAGGGTGTCCAAGACCTTCTTGCAGACGGCCACGGAGGGGGGTGCAGGGTGACACCAGGGTAATATTCACCGCTGATGCAGCCAAGGAAGCTGTGGATGGAGAGACAGACTTCTTGGTGAGGCACAACTTGAGGGAGGACAGAAGTGACCACACGGCCCACACTGAGAGAAATCCAGTGAGGAGGAATACCAAGCTGGCTCGGATGAGGGCAAGAAGTAAGCTCCATACCCAGTAGCAAAAGGCTTCAAAGGCAGAAGAAATGAGCTTGTCTATTAGGTGAGAGAGGGGGGCTAAACTAACTAAGTTTGGCTCCCATCCAGGCAAAACAAACCACCAGGATGCCACCCAGTGGAGAACTGGGATGGCCGCTCAAAGGGGGTACCACAGGGAGGACACAGAGGACATCTGAGGCAGATATGCATTCAGTGCCATCAGCGCCAAGCCTGTGAGTAACCAGGGCGTACAGGTAGGGTTGGGAAGAGACACCACAGGAGCGCGTAAAGACGCCAAGCTACTCTCCTCCAGGTCAGGAAAGGAGAGCATTGGCACACCTTCACCCATAGGAGCAAGAGGGGCATAGTCCACGTCACCCAAATATAGGTCATCACACGTCAAGCTCTTCACCACAGCCTCTCCAGAATAAAAGAAGCTACTGGGAAGACTCAAGAGGCTGGGAGGGTCTTTGCTCATGAGGCACGCAGAAGAAGAGATTATTGACCACAGGTCTGGGGAAGTCAACCACAGGAGGAGTAAAAAGGGACCCAAAGAAAAAACAACAAATTTAACAGCTGGCAGTATCATGGTTGTATTCTCCTTGAATTTTGGAGTAGGATGGTATGATTTTTGGCTTAAAAATTATTAAAATAAACCCCAGTAGCGGATACCACAAACTAGTAATTTAGGGCAACAGCAGAACGGGTCTGGGGGCCTTGGGCGTGTTTGCAGGTGCCTGGGGAAAGGGCAGAAACAGAAAGGCGGGGTTGAAGTGGCAAATTCAACTGAAAATTCAAATTTAAAGTAAAGATTATATTGAATTTTAAATGAAAACTCAAGTTTGAGTTGTGTTTTTTGTTAAAAAAAGTGAAAACAAAGGAACTATATGCTTGAGCTTCTGTAAAGAGAGCCAGAGGAGGAGACAGGTTTGAAATGGGCTGCCACAAGGTAAGCTTATTAACCACAACTAACACTTTTGAATTTAGAAATAGAGAAGCTCCAAACTGGGTACCCCACTACTACAAACTTTAAAGATTTTAAACTGAAATCAAGCCTTTAATCTAATTGAGAATATACAAGCAGGGGACTGAAGGTTCCCTTGCTGTGTTAAAAGGAGGGGGGTTGATCACATAATTTTTGTAACTGAATCTGATTGGCCGGGGGAGAATTTTTGTGGGCAGAACCAGGGGGACTGGAATGTTTCAACCCAATTTCCGCAGGGCCATTTGATTGGCTAGAAGGAGTCCCATGTATTTGCAGTTCATTTGAGTTGTTGGTCGCCAATGTGGCCACATTTGATTGGTTGATTCTAATAGTTTTCAGATGTGGGCAACATCAAGCCAACAGGAAGTCCAAATTAACCAGTGTTTCTTCCCAGGAGGGGACTGCCAAAGGCAACAAATCCACGGGGTAGGCCAACACAAACCTCTCATCAACTGTATGCGCCAAATCCTCTAAAGAATTAAGGGGTTTGGCTGGGATTTTTGGACCTTTTTTGGTGCGGCAGGGGAAGATTTTGCAATACAATGCCAGGGGTGGCAGTGAATTTACAAGAGGAGCTAACTTAAAAAGGTAAGAAACAGACTTTCCCACCCAGGACCACAGGCCAGCAGATGGGATTATAGTGTCAATCACCCCTGTGAGGGTGATGTACACAATCCAAAACAGCTTGCCAGTATGGTCAGTTGGGAGGTCAGACAAGATAGTAGGCATGGGTTTGGGTGTCATGGGCGGTTTCATATGGATATTATATGCAGGAAGGTAGTTGAATTTTCCTCTAAACAATTTTGGTGTTGAAAATATCCATGGGCCTTGACAATTGTATCTAACAGCAGATTGTATGCAGGTCAAAGGATTGAGTTCAAGTATCTTTTCTGGGGTATAGACCTTGTATTCAGGCTTCAGGGGGTAATCAGTGAAGTGAACAGGCCCAAAGGGTATACCAGGAGGGCAGAAAATAGCAGGTGGCAGGGCAGGAGGGCAAGAAGATCTAAAACTGAATTGCTAGATGGCAAATACAAAATAAGGCAATAGCTGTATAAGCCAAAATAACATAACCTTTATTAAAAAATGGCAATAAGTTTGGAGCGCGGGGTCCTTTGGTCTATATAGCACCCCACCTCCAAACTTAATATTTTCCATGGGGGTTCATCAGGGCATTGGGAAGGCAGGCCCAGGGGAATTGGGTGCTTGGGTCCAAAGGCAGTAAAATGGCACTCAACCCGAGAGTTCTTTCATTAGTCAAGAATATCAATTTGGCTACCTGATTATCTTGCTTTAGCGTTGTAGTCATGGGACCGGGCTGCAGGCCTATGCCTCTTTCCTGGGACGGCTCTTGATTGGTCATTGGTGTAGACTTAAAATTCACAAAGCTAATATTAGCTGCTTCCGTGCCTCCAGTAGGTGTTGTGATTAGTCTTCCATTTGGTGCAATAATTTCCTTAGTTTGACCTGTTTCACTGCATGGGCCAACATTCTTGGTATCAGCTTGCAGGGGTTTGATTCCAGAAAAACGCAGGTAGGCAGTCCTGCAGTCCACAGGCCCAGCGGCCTGAAGGAATCCAGGGTTGAGGTTCAATTCCTGCTCCCGGGCCCGGGTTTCCAGAGAGGAAGAATTGTCAATCCTGACAGACTAGGCGTCTCAAAAACAATTTATTTAACTGGTAAGGTTAATTAAATAAATTCATGTAAAAATAATTGATGAGGATTTAGTTATATTGTTTAATTGTCTTGAATGTGACAAGAGGTTTGGTTAAGGTTAGTCATAAGTAAAACCCCAAATTTTGGTTTAAAAGCGCTGTTTTGGCAAATTAATTAGGTTAGAAGCGCCGCCTAATTGATTTGTAAAGCACCGCCTGGGAAAGTTCCTGGGAGCTGTGGTGGCACCTGGTTCAAGTTTCAAAGCGTTTTAATGGATTTTTAACACAAAAAACCATTAAATGCAAAGATAGCTAAATAAAGGCAATCATGTCTAGGGGTTTAGGTCTGATCAGCTGGTTTCCAGTTAGAACGTTGATAGCTGAGTTTTGGAATGTGTGTATTCCACATGGCTTTGGCGCCAGGAGCTGAGGAAGCTCCATGCCAAATTGATACATTGAGATGAATGACGTCAGGGGACTATTTCTAATTGTAGGTTAATTCTCATAGGCTGATAATTACAGGGGATCTTTTAGGAAAATATCTAGGTTTGGATGACTCAAATGTCATAGACCACATGATGAATCATAGGTTTATTCAGGAATTGAAGGGGGTTTCAGCTGAATATGCCCCAAATGGTATATAAGCAAAAACAGCTAAATTTTAATAAAGATATATTGTTGATTTTGACGCTTTTTCCTCAATTACTTTTCAATTGTTATGTCTTCTTTGTTATCATTTGAAAGAGTACAATTTGGAGTAATTTGTGTGGAAACTGCTGCTGCCAGGAAAGAAGTCCCTATAAGTTTGCTGGAGGAAGCTTGAGCAAGTCTGGAGGTCACCAAGACTGTGCCCAAGGAGGCTTTGGTGGAAGTTAAAGCTGTGTTTGAAGAATTGTATTCCAATTACTTTGCAAGAGAAGGGACTCCTGCGCAAGGGAACCAAATCTATGCATGGGATTCTTGGAACCTGTTGGTCAGATTTGACAAGAATTTACAACAAGTGAAAGCAATGACCAATTGTAAAATTGAGGCTTTAAGAGTAAGGGAGGAAAATAGTGTTGAGTTCATGGCTCATTGGCGGGATGGCAATAAAGTATTGTCTCATAAAATTGCCTCCCTGGAGGCAAAGCTCCTCAAAGCTCTGTCACAGGAAGGTAACAGCAATAAGAGTCAAGGGCAAGATAATGGCAAGTTTGACTGGTTGGACCTAGATCCATTAAAATAGCAAAGCATCCAGAGTTCAATCCTTTCCTTGAGTACTTCAAGCCCCATTAGATTGGGAAGGTCATCACACAGAGGCGAGGCAAGGCCTGTGCCAAGGCCAGCTGGAACGTGTACCAGGCGGCTGTCAATGGGGAGCTGAAGACCACTTCATCTTTAGAGGATTATCACAAGCAACTTAAGGCCAAATTTGGGCTTCAACCAAAGCTTAACAAGTTCTTCTCCCTTCTTCAGCACAAGCAGGAGAAAACCATCTCCAAGCTCAGAGATCTTGCCAACAGCGTCCCCCAAAACCTACCACCAGATCCACCCTCTTCAAAAAGGCCATCCAGGGTGCAGCTAGCAAAAATACAAGGCCTCTAAGCTTAAGAAGCAGCTTGAGCTTATTGCCACTGCCCTCCTGGAGGGGGCTAAAATGAAAAAGGGGAAGAAGGGGGAAGAGTAAACTTGCTTGCTTACTTCTATGGTTTTAACTTTTAACTTTTTAGCATTAATTTTTACTTTTTAGTTTTGATCAATTAGTTTTTAGTTTTATATTATTTTTATTTTTTATTTAATTAGATAGTACCAATTATTTTATGTATATATGGTAAGTTTGAGATTAATAGTTATAGTTGAAAGTGATTGAAATATCTTAATTTCTGTTAATTTACTAGTAAAACATAAGATATTCACATTTGTACTTATATGAACTATATCAAATAAATATTAATACTTCTTTATATTTTAAATAACTTATAAATTTTGTTTTTGTTTATTTTTTGTACATTGGAATTTTATTTTTTATGGTAATCAAAAATATTTTTATAATAAAGAGTGTAAATTACATAGTGAAATTAGAAATATTTGCTTATTTCTCCTTATTTGTATAAGTTAAGATACTATTTTTATTGCGTTTTTGAGCTCTCTGGAGTCACTTTAGTATACCATAGCTGTATAACTTAATTCTTTATATTAGGAGTTTTCAGTATATCAAGATCTGATAATTAAAAAGGGTTATTTTCAGTTGTAAATCAGGAGTAAAGCTTAAATCTCACTTTACTATAGTGTCAAGCACCATCAAGTCAATCACTGGGAAGTCAATTTTAACACAGTTGCCGTGTGTCTAAAGGCATGGATAAATCTGATGGCAATGCTGAATTGCCAGCACTTCAGTAGTTTTCAAACCTGTTGAGATAAACATATATTAGTCAGTTTAGAACACATGAACTCAGTCACAAAACAAATTTCAACTGGAACCAGTTGAAGGTTGATTTACTCAATAAAGCTTTCATTTATCTAGGGCCAGAAAACAAAAATAGTCAATCATACAACAAAAATAAAGTCAAATATCAAATTCCAAACATGAGATACCAAACACATGGAACTCAAATTAAAAATGCACGCAATCCAGTCACTTCCTGAAGCATTCTACATCAAGTTTGATTATGAGTGTGTGGCAAATATGATACAGACAGCAAACACATGAGGTTCAGTCACAAAAGTGATGGACTCAAACACAGACTGGCTCATTTTTTGAAAATATTGATTATTTTTGGGACTAAAATTGGAAATAGTGGAGTTCTGGAGTGAATCTACCAAAATTTATTCAGGGAACTGCAGCATTATTTCCAAGGCATGTGCTTCTAAGTTTGGCCATTTACGCCTGAGAGAATATCTCAAAAAAAGGAGCACACACTTGAACAAAATAAATTCCCTAGAAACTCTTTGCCTTTCTGTTCTTAATGGAATTTCAATTATTTTTTTTACAATGCATTTTTCCAGCAAAGATAACTTTGGTGTTGTTGAGGAGCAGTACCAGGAGATGCTCTAAGCTCAGGCTGCTGAGCAAGGGACAGCAACCACCAGGTTTTCTGTGTACACTCAATTCAATGCAAGTCATTAGGAGGGTGAGTTGTATGTGTCACCCGTCCCATTCACAGGTGGCTTTTCCAATAGCTAATATGGTGCTCCCCAAGACCAGGCCTTACTTGCGCCTGTGCCACATTTTGGAGACTGGGAAACTGTGGCCCCCTCCAACCCTATCCAATCATTTCTTGAGAATTCAGGCCTATCAGAGCAAGCCCTGCCAAACATGGGTCCCCTTGTTCCTTAAGTCTGCCAAAACGGCAAGCCATCACCAATGAGGCGGTAGAGGATATTGTCAGCCTCAAACAGAATAGAGTAAATTTTGCAAAAATTGCCACTTGGCTTCAATTCACTGAGGGAGTGGTCAAGCAGGAGTTCTGAGCCCTCCTGAAGAGAGGTGGTGCAAAGCTGGCTAAGAAGCTAAAGAAGCAGATCAACTCATAGATCAAGGAGGCTCATCTCCTAATGCTTGACGTCCTCCAGCGGGACTATCAGGATTGACAATTTGTTACCCCTCAAAACCTGGGCCCAAGGGCGAGATTCAAACCCTGAACCCAAATTCCTGCTGGCTGCTGGCCCCATGGACTGAGAGCCCGCCCGTCTGCATTTTTCTGAGATCAAGCCCCTGCAAGCTGAAGGCCCTGCTAAGTCCCAAAGTCAGAATACCAGTGCAGGTTCAATTATGATGATTACTGAGGAGGAGTTTCTTGAATTGCCTAATGGAGGCAGAGAAGTTGGCCTCATGAACTTCCTGAGCTTGAAGTCCTCTTGAGTAACCAATCAAACTCAACTGCCAAGGAGAAACCCAGACTTTGGGCCTGACCTTGTGACCACAGCCAAAAATCAAGGAAATCAAGTGACCAATTTGGACGTTCTGACCAATGAGAGAACATCCAGCCGAGGTCCCATTTTGCCGCTCCTACACCCGGGCCTCCTGGCCACCTGCCCGCATTTTCCTGTCCTTCTGGTGTACCCTTTGGACCTGTTTATTTTACCAACTACCCTTTGAAATCTGAATACAAGGACTACACCCCGGAAAAGATACTTGAACTTGACCCTTTGGCCTGCATACAATCTACAGTTAGATACAACCAGCAAGGCCCGTGGATATTTTCAATACCCAAGTTTTTCAGAGGGAAGTTCAACTATCTCCCTGCTTATGACCTGCTCATGGAACCACATGTGACCCTAAAACCTATGCCTGCTTCCTCACCTGACCTCTCTACCAATCATTCTGGGAAGCTGTTTGGGATTGTGTACATCACCCTCACAGGGGCAATTGCCACTATAATCCTGGCTGCTGGCCCATGGTCCTGGGTGGGAAAGTCTGCCTCCTATCTTTTTAAGTTAGCTCCCCTCTTGCGGTGGGCATTGCCTGCAAAAAACCTGGCCTGGGTCACCCCTGAAAACAATGGGCCAACTGCCCAAGACTGGATCCCTGACAGGGACCCATACCTCTAATTAACTAAGGCCTGCTGCTTATTTGGGCTCAAGAGCATTTTCATTGCTAGCTGCACAGCACAGCACTGGATAAATGGGCTCATAGTCAGTGTCCTAATTCTGACCAATTGGCCAGCCAATGAGTTGAATGATGGCTCTGATTTGCCCTGTGACCCAGTGATTGGTGCCACCATCAACCGCTGCCTGTCTGCAATTCCCGATGACAATATATTTATAGCTTATTATAAATTGTCACTACACCTTCATGATTATGGTTCCTTGAAAAAAAAAGAACGCCACCATGGGTAAAAAGAAGGAAACCAAAGGAATTGTAATTGGTGCATTCCTTGCTGTTACAACAATGGTTACTGGTACAGAAAATTCCTATCTGACCTGCTTACCATCTGGAGCTTGGCCAATTCCAGGGGGAAAATCTTTCTGAGCCACCAAATGGAGTGCGTTGAAGTGGCCTCCAAGAAGATCAAAGCAGACAGCCACAACGTCTCTATTTTCCCTGCTGGGCATGCTGATCTTCACCTGGGTGATGTGTTGTTCTTACATTAGGGACACCATCTGTGGGCGCAACCCCACAACCTTCAGCCAGGTGGTTGGTACAGCCAACAACACACTGTGCTGTTTCCCTGCCAGAAGGTTGCTGAGATGTTCAAAAAGATGGCCTTGAATGCTCACAGCAGCAGTGTAAGGTCTTGCCCATAGTGGTGCAATGTTATAAACTAAAGTGTGCAAAGCATTAGGGTTAAGATTCAGAAGGTATAAAAAGGTAGATACTGTCTGTAATATAATCTTACAGAATCCTGCTAAGAACTTATACTGGGTTACAAAAGAAGTGATAGAATTTAAGAGCCCTAAACAAAGAAGATAAAACAAGGTATTTAATAGTGAACAATTAATAACTAAGGGAATGTCAATATTAGGATACTCTCCATCAGCAAACTGGTACATGTAACTATTAAAAGATTCCTTAAGGGAAAATAATGGATACAACAAGCCTAAGGCTTGTTGTATTAAAACTCCCATTTATTTAACTAAGGAGAAAAAAAGAAAAGAAGAAAACTTAGAATGAATTAATAAAAATAAGAATCCCTAAAATTTAAGATCTAAAGTTAAAATTGATAAATATTGAAGGTAAGAAATCACTTAGAATTTTGGCTTAAAGCCTAATCTTCACAAGCTCTTTATTATATAGGTGTGTATTTTCAGTTGTAAAATGATAGGCATAGGAGAAACAGTCAAGAAAAGGAGCAACTGGAGACATCTACACAAGGAACCTGGAGGAGAAGGGAAAACAGAAGCCAGTATGGACTGCAGATCAGCAACGCAAAAACTGGGGCAAGCGGCAACAATGTAACCAGGAGTTTCAAAAGGTAAAATAAAATTAGAAATCTTCCAACTTTGAAATAGAAATATATAAGCTAATAGAATAGCTGGAACAAGTAAAAAACTGACAACAACAGCAATTTGAACACAAATCAGCGTAAAACAAGGTAAATCAAGTTAAAATACTTAATTATTAACTTTTTACTTTAAAATTTCAATATTGAAATAAAGAAAGATTTAACCAGTGCAAAAAATAAATATATTGACTAAAGAGAATGCCCTTTGGGGCAGGGCATGAAAAGCAGCCAATCACCAAAGGACTCACAGCTGCTTCTCACAATTCCCTGGTGTACAAGCCAATTGCTGTCTTCCCCAAGTCTGAATATGATGCAATACATCATGAATTCCTCCAAGCCTCACAAGGCACCTAATCACCTCTGGGCCATCCAACTGCCCTAGTCCCCATCCAATCCTCCCAGGTGACCAGCACCAACCCCTCAGCCAATTAAGTCCTCCCCCCTCAATCCAGCCCGCCAATTAGTTCACCCCGTCCAATCCCATTTCCCCAATAAAACTTGCCCCCCAATAATTTTTCTTTTTTAATTTATATTGGTTTAACTTTTACATATTTTTATTGTTAAATATATAATTTAAATTTAAATAAAGTGATGATTGATTTTTATCATGTCACAAGTTAAATTTGGATACTTTAATAACTATTAATTCTATTGTTTTCTATTATAACTTTAATATATTTGAAGCACTAAACATAAAGTGAATTTAAAAACTATAAGTGCTACCGACCAGCCAAGCACAAAGCCACCACATGTACACCCATTCCAATTGGCTGGTTTGTAGCACTTGTAGTTTTTAAATTCACTTTATATTAGCGCTTCAAAATTTTAAAGTTATAATAGAAAACAATAGAATTGATAAAAATAATCTATCTCATCACATATACAGTAGTTTTAGAAGCTATGGCGACAACCAAAAATACCTCAGATTTAAACAAAATGGTTTCAGATTTGAACAGAATCCAAGTTGCACAAGATTCAGGATTCAATTAATTCATAAAATTTCAGTTAATAAATGAACTGTCAAACAAAAAACAAAAAATTTACTAGCCCATTATACAAAATTATATCAAACATCAAGCAGTGTAGTTCAAACCACAAACAAAATGAACTGACACAACAAGTGAGATGGATGGATGTCATCCCAGAGTATATTATAATCCAATCAGGATTCATATGAGGCACCAACAGAAGGACTAAAATGAAACAAAATTTGGGCAATCTAGAAGCAAGATTCAAAAAGCATGAAACAAAATGAAGTCACACAAGATGTGTAGTGTGAGCAGTCTAAAATAGAAATATAACAGTTTAACAGCCAATCAACAGCTATCCAATTTAGGAACAGAGGCATTTTATTCATTTTTATGGCTCCAGATTTTTATGGAATGGTTTTGAGAACCTTCCAAATATAGAATGGTGATTAAAATAAAAATAAATCATAAAATTTTAAACTTCCACTTTTAGTGATTTTATCCTAGGTTTTTTACAATGGTTTTTAACAGCAATATCTTTGACGGCACCAGCAGCCAAGCCAGCTTCAATGGAGGGAAGAATCAGGGCGTGAAGGCACCTGTTTATACCCAAGCCTTTGAGGCAGGTAACAAGGAAGCCGACCTATACCTGAACCCTATGGCTTTGACTTGTTCAGTAGTCACATAGTGTCTAGCTCTGCCCCTGCTCCTGTACCCACCCCCACACAAGCTGCCCACCAACCAACCAATCAGGATGGTAACCTCAATCCAGAACCAATTGCTGCCACCACCCAACCTGCCCCCCTACAGCCAATCAGGCTTCAGCTCCTGCGGCCCAGTGCCCTAAGCAAAAAATCATCACCATCCAAATTCTCCAGGAAATTGTGGCACTGAATCTGCAGGGTCTGTATTGGGAACATATTTATAGCCAATTGCAATTTACCTGAGCCACCATAATGCAGGAGTTCAACAACCTAATGAACAAAGGGAATCTGATCAGAACACCCAAGAAGGCCCCCAAGTCACAAATCACTGAGGCATACCCAATTATGCTTGACCTTCTCCGGCAGGACCCCAAGCTTCCCCTAACCCAGGTTCACAAACAGCTTGCACACCATAAAATATGGGTCTCTGAGCGCATGGTGCAGCTCTGGATGCACAGAAAGGTGGCTTTCATATGGGTTCTTACCAATTTTTCCAGCAACCAATGGGATGGCGCTAAGGATTCCCTGTATGATCTAGACATCAAATCAACCCTGGTCTGATGCCTGACTAGTCTAACAGATGACATCATGTTTGTCTTGTACTACAAGTTATCAATTGTGTTTGACAATTTTGGTGAGCAAGGAAAAGCTGCTGCCAAGAATAGAAGGAAGAAGGTCAAGAAGAGGACGTTTATTGGTGCATTTCTGGCTTTAACAGCCAAGGGTTTTTCTACTATCAGACAAACCCAGATTTCATCAATGGCTACTTGTACAGCCATATTCTTGGTGGATTACTCAACTCCTGGGATGGCTCAAATTCAAAGCATCAGGTTTTCTTGAGCCACCAGATGGAGGGTAGCTCCACCGCCCTTGAGGCCATCCAGCAACGCAGGCACCAGGCCTCTGTGTACCCAGCTGGCCACGCAGACATCCATCTGGCTGATGTTGTCTTCTTTAACATTAGAGATACACTACGGGAGTGCTGCCCTCAGGCTTTCAATGACCTCTATCTTGGGGCCCTTGACCACAATTTTCCCTTTGGCCGCCAAATGGTGACTGAATTGTTTGCCCAAATTGTCTTTCATGTGAACATGGGCAACCAATCACAGAAAGACAAGCGCCTTCCACCTTGGGCCACTGCCACTTACCAGCCTATCCAGCCAATGACCAATGAGGAATACAACAAGCGTTATATGGCAGCCATCACGCAAAATCCTCCTGCCTTCACCCCCGCTACCAACACCCCTCACCCCTCACCTGCAAGCCCAACCCACCCAATCCCATACCCCCCAGGCCAGTACCACCTCTATGTCTTCCTTCCTGCGCTATTCTGCCTCCTAGGCATCACTCTTCCCCGCCCCAATAAATCCCCTGTTGCCAAACACTTTCTATTTATATTATCTTTATTTTGAATTTCAATTGTTCATGTTCTCTTTGTTTATAGTTGGTTTTATTCTTTATGTTCAGCTTATTTCTATAAAATCATATATTTACTATGACATGTATTTTAAATTCAGAACCTGAACATAAAAATGCGGGATTGTCAAATCCTTGGTCCAAATTTTGAATCACTTTTGCAGGCAACTCAGCTGAGTGAAAAATAAAATATTTAATAAAATCAACCATTTATTTTGATTTTTTTTTGGTTTATTTAAATTGGAAAATTTCAAATCTCTTGAGCAGATAACTCAACTAACAAAAAATTGAAACTCAGCAAACAAATGCGGGATACATGAATCAGAAATGCGGGGTTCTAATGTACAATTTGAGATTCCCTGTATTTCAATCAAATCATGGACATCATGTAAAAATTAACAAATCTGAAATTGCAGGATTGTCAAATCCAAGAACCAAATTTCAAATCATTATTGCAAGGAATTTGAAATAAATATAATTTATTGGTGTCTCAAAAAGGATGCTAAAGGATATAGAGTGGATTTGTGCTAATTCTTTTAGGAATCATAGGCATTCTCAAAAATCACCCTATTCCATTTTAGGACGGCTAAAATTTAGATGCTTGAGTACAGTAGATTTCAGAAGACACTAATAATAAAGTAGAATTATATATTGCAATTTATCTTATCACATTGTCTTTCCTTTGGTGTGTTGATAATGTGCTTGCAATTAATTGGACAGCTTCACCTCCAGTTGCCTTGGCAATAGGAAATCAAGCTGTCAAATTAATTGCAAGCACATTATCAACACACCAAAGGAAAGACAATGTGATAAGATAGATTGTAATATATAATTCTACTTTATTATTAGCGTCTTCTAAAATCTACTGTAATAAAGTATCCTTAGTAGCAATACATGAATACATAGTTAGTAAACTGATGTTTTATCTTTTCCTATTCTTTCTTCCTTAAAATAAAGTTTTTTGGCCCCTGGCTACGCTGGGGGCCAAAAAACTTTTAAAAAATTTATGCATCATCAGAAGGGTAGCTCATATATCATTATATGATTTTATGATCACTATATTAGTGATTTAAAGTGCAGAATATTACATCATTTCCAGTTTAGACAATTTTTCATTTCACTTAATTTCATGTCTAAATATGGCTGTTGAGATTGGATTTTTAATTTGATTTTATCCAGAGTGGAGCTTCTTGATTTGGGTTGATTTTTCCTAGTTACTTACTGTACATTAAATTTGGATTCCAGTTCCTGCAATTATTATTTGAGTTTACTAGTGGCATTCAAAAGTGATTTGAAATTTGGTTCTTGGATTTGAAAATCCTGCAATTCCAAAAACATAGTAAACTTAATGAAAATGGTTGATGGATTTGAACTCTTCAAATCTGATTCCAGTTAATTAATTTTGTCCATTGGAAATATGCAGTTTGATTTGAACTTTGCAAAGTGTCTATGAGTTCCTGCATTTTCAAATATTCAAATAAATACTTAAAAAAATCAATTTAATTAAAAAAGGCCATCCTGCAAAAGTGGTTTGAATTTTAGACCAAGGATTTGACAATCCCGCATTTTTACGTTCAGGTTCTGAATTTACAGTATCCAGATCCAGAACACAGTTATTTTTAGCACTTAAACACAGCCCCTTGTGAAAATATTAACAACAATTTGGTGATCAGCTAAATTTGAATTAGAAAAGTATAGGTTAATTGTGTTTAGATAAAGTTGTTACTGATCCAAATTCAAAACCTTAATAATAAACTTTAAACCAATCAGGAGCCAAGTGATAAAGTGATTGTTATGACATAAAGGGTCATCATATAATTCTTTGGTGCATGTGCACTAAATAATATGATTGGCTGGTTGTTTTGCCATTGTGCGCCATTGCCGCTGTGGCAAGTTGTTGGTGGACTAGTGCCCAATCAGCTGCTGGGTTAGCACTAATCCATCAACAACTTGCCACAGCAGCAATGGCGCACAATGGCAAAACAACCAGCCAATTATATTAATTAGCGCACATGCATCAAAGAATTATTAATGACCCTTTATGTCACAACAATCACTTTATTGCTTGGCTCCTGATTGGCTTAAACTTTATCATTAAGGTTTTGAATTTGGATCAGTAACAACTTTATCTAAACACAATTAACCTATAATTTTCTAATTCAAATTTAGCTGATCACCAAATTGCTGATATATTTTTACAAGGGGCAATGCAAAGTGCCAAAAATAATATGGCAATTAAGGAAACAATGCCAACACAAAGCAAACAACACATAGAGTTACGCATAAAACATATATACAATGGATAAAAGATGTGATATTGTAGTAAATGAGAAACAAACAAGGATAAAAAAAGAGGCAAAAATATCAGAATAACACAGATTTTATTGGGATGAAAGCTATAAAACATATGGAAAGCTGAGTAAAAAAATCAAATGAGAGAACTTGAAAAACTACTCAAAGACCCTGACTTGGCAATTGCAAAAATTAAAGATATTGACTGCAAGGTCAAGGCAAAAGTGAAGGCTGCTGTCCTTATAGGGGACAAAACCAAAAAGGTGTCTGCCAAGGCACTTATGGCCAAGATGCCAGATACATCTAAAACAACCATCAAACACATTAAATGTCCAGAAAACTGTGGTAGAAGGCCTCAAATTCAAGACCTCTGCCCTCTACGCGCTGTCTGTCTGGGTTGACAACCCTGAGATGTATGCCCACCTAAAGCCTACCAAGCAGGAAAGGACAGAGGATAAAGAATTCCCTGTGCAACTGCTTGCGCCAAGAATGGTAAAGCCTGCCAAAGCCGCAAAGGTAACCTAAAAAATAAATTAATAAAATTTCTAAATACTTACCTTTTTTAGAAGACGTAGACAGTGAACTCCGCCAGGTCCTGGTCCCCTTTGTCCCCCCACCTTCTACGACAGTTACGTCAATAATGTGGCTAGGCAGCTGTTTCTGTCTCCCCTGTCTTGCAGGAGCTGAAGGATCCCATCTATGGGTCCTTCCTAATGTCCAGGGAGGCATTGGCTGAGCTTACACATGCTGAGGGGGCATCTGAGTGGGCAGTTACTGCCTACAAAGATGCCCAAATGTTCTGCCTGGAACCAGTATCCCTCAGTGGAGTTTACTGTGTAAACTTCATTGAGCTTGTTTGGGACGTCCTGGTGACGCTCCCATTCAAGAATATACCGGAGATAGGCCAGGCACACACAGCTGCTTGCTTCTGCTTCCTGGTGGGGCACACCCTGTCTTACCTGTTGGAGAACTTTGGGCGCGCGGTGGGTAAATTGGCTGTTGCAGACACAACAATCACAAAAAAGACCAAGATCCTCCTGGTGGACTTTGGGCTGGCCTGGAGTGCCAACAAGTGGGGAGTCCCTCCAGTGATGGAGCTCACATTTGCCAAGACAAAGCATGAGAAGAAGATTAGTGTTGTGTTCAATAAATTGTGCAAGTTTACTGAAGCCTTTGCTGGGCAAAGGCTTCATCTGGTGGTTTACCTGGGGTATCTCTTCTACTTTGGAATGGGCGCCAGTGTAGAGGATCTTGACAGAGTCCTCCTAGGGATTGACAAGGCCAGGATCTCCCTGGATGGGAAGAAGGTCCCCCGGGTTAAAACTCAGTTGACCATGTTATCCAGGACACCCTGGTCCTGGCTGGCATCTACAGGTTTGCAGCACTGCCAGAAAAGCTGCTGCTCCATTCCCACCTCACTATCCTCCCTTTTAATAGCTGCCAAGAATACTTCCAGCAGGATGTATCCACCATACACAGTGTGGCAGTGGAAGTTGTGTGCCAGCTCCATTGCGGGATGGGTACATACCACCAAACCCACTACAGGTGCTCTTAATAAATCCTATCTTCCAATAAATTTCATTAAAAGTTATATTATTTTTATTATAACAAATTTTTATAATTATTATTTTAGCAAACAAGTTTTGAAAAATAAATCCCAGAGAAGGTCATCATATAAGCATAAAAATATTTACTTTAATAAAATTTACTTCTATTGTGTACACTTTACATTTAACTTTTTTAATTTGATTTTTATATTTATTTGACAAAAGTGATATAAATATATTTGCGTAATCCAGTATTAAGTGTTTGGGATAACCTCAGATGCCATAATCAAAAAAAATTAATATAAAATAAATAAATTACAAACCTTCATTGATGTTCCCGCTGAATGTGATTGTGGGCTTAGAAGCTTCTAAATATAAAATGATAATTAATAAATTTTAAATAGTAAATTAAAGAAAATAAAAAAGTCAGACAAGCTATGCCTTTAGTTGATTGGCTGTTTGGCAAGGCAGGCAGGGATGAACAAATCAGCGTGACCATAGAATTTGGCCACAGTCCCAGCTGGGAGGATGTGGATCCCGGCCTGCAGAAAATCAAAGAGTTCCTTAGTCCCAGTTGGGGTCCCTTGCTTGACAACTCACTTGAGCCACCCAAAGGCTTCCTCAATGAGATTTAGGAAGGGCAAATAAGCAGGGAGGAAGAGAAGGCGCAAATTTGCTGTGGCCAATTGCTGGGGACCCACTGCAATGCTAGTGTCAATTGATGGAAATTCCTCAAGAATATCTGCCACCTTATGGAGACCAATGTTGTCCAGCCCAATGACGTTGGTGAAGCCCGGGCTTGTGCGCCTCAGGTGCTCCTGGACCAATTGGAGGAATGACAGAAAGGTACAGCTATTGTGAGAACCCAATATCATTTGATACAGCTTGACCCCCTTTGGACCAAGGAGAGCTACCATTGAGTAGGCTGTGGCGCAGACTGCCGCACACTGAGCTACCCCGTCATTTGAGCCTTTTGGGACATAGCCATATGCATTGCGCATAGACAAGGCAAAAGCTGATTTGTCAATGTAGTAGAATTCAACCTTCCCCTTGGCTTTGAGGGCAGTGTACGCCTCAGTGTATTTTTTCTGAGTCTCAATGTTGGTTGGGCTATTTCTATTATAGGGAGATACCCCAAGCTTTTTCCAGGAAAAGCACATTCCCTTCACCAGATGGTAGTAAAAGGAAATTGAGGCCTCAACCCCAAAAGTAGATTTGACCATGGCCTATATATTTGCCAGTTCAAGGTGGCATTCCCAGGCTATCCACTGGCGGATTGCCCATTTGTGCTCCTTGGTGAGCATGGTTGACACACACAAGGATTTCTCCGCAGCAAGGACTTGGCCAGTATTAATGAACTTGTTGAAGGTCTTTGAGGCGTACTTGGGATCCACCCCAACAAGAGCTGTGGCCGCCTTGTAATAACCAGATTCACACATTAGCTTGAGCAGGATGATGTGTTTGATATATGTGATGGGCTTCTGGGAAGGCTTAGTGGGAGTAGTTGAAATGGAATCCTGCTCAGGGACTGGCTTAAAAGGCATAGGTACCTTGGTGTAAAACGCAGCAACTTTCTTTAACACTAACTACCCCTCTGTGGGTTTTTAGAACTCAGGCTCCTTTTCCTCTTCCTGGTTGCCATCACTGACATAGGGCCTGTAGCTAGTATCAAGTACAGGCTTCACCTTCTCCAGCACAACTGACGGGACCAACTCTTGCTGGTACACAATGTCAAACACATATGAAGTAAGTTCTACCTCCTTGTTTCTAACTTTCTTGGTGAAGATAACCTTGGTGAGCTTCCAGGTCAGCTTGGGGACCCAAGAGTTGATGCTCTGCACCTTAGAAGCTTGTGCTCCTTGAACCTGCTGTGTCAGTGCAGCGTCACTATTGAACTCTCCTCTTCTGTCTCCTTTCTGAGTAGGCATTTGGGTTGCACTAACTCTGTTCTTTGACCTGCAGGGGCAACTGTAACTGCGGTGTACAATGAGTGCATTGGTACTCTGTTGTTATGTTCCTTTCATTTTGAGAATTAAATAAAATATTAAATAATTTTCAATTAAGTTACTCCTAATTTTAATTTTTGATTTTATCTGAATATGAATATTTAATTAATATTTTTCCCACCCAATATCCCAATTATAGATTTTTTATTTCTTAATTAGTTGTTTTTGGTTTTACAACGCCCATTTTAGATTATTAAAAAAATCCACCCATTTTCCCAGATTTTACTGCCAAATTCAAACACCCAACACAATATTTTTAAATTTGTGTTTCAGATTGTGTGCCCTATTTTAGATACCTTGGTATCATTCATAATTACAATCCATTGCACACAAAATTTGAGTGATTTTGTTTACATAGTGAGTTGAGATTATGTTTTTTTGGATTGAGTTTTGACACACCACACTTGGGTGTAGTTTGTCACCAATTCACATAGTAAACATATGCACACCAAAAGTCAACTCACACCATTTTGTTAGTGAATCCATGTATTTTAGATTGTATTTTGAATAGTTTTGCTCTATATGTGAGCACTTCTTTGCTGAGTTTATCCATTTTGCCCATTAACACCAAAAATCCCTGTTAACAGAGTGTATATTTTAACCTGATAGTTAGATTTTGTTCAAATCCAAAATCATTCCATTTAAATCTGAGGTATTTTTGGTTGTTGCCATAGCTTTTAAAACTACTGTATTATTCCTGTCCTGTCTATTGGACTGTTGTCTTCCCCAATCAAATACTGAACTCTAATTGGCTCATTTACAACATAAGGGTAAAGAATGAGCAAGCAGTGGACCAAAAGTCCCTTTCTTACTTTAAGGGATAGAACTTGAATCTGAAGGGTCACCTGATCCAGGTAGTGAATCTAATTGGCCAGGAGAGAAATTTTGCAGGGATATTTCAGGAGGGTTGGAGGGGGTCTCATTAATTTCTGGTTTGACTTCTGATTGGCTATTGTCTATAGAATGCTTCAGGGGCCATTAACTCCAGTTGGATTGAATTTTGCTGATTTGACAGAAGCACACCCTAATTAGTTACATTACAATTGCTTCAGATGGGGACAGAACCAATCCAGAAAGCAATCCAAATTGATCAGGGATTCTTACCAGGTTGGAACAGAAATCTGGGAGTCAGTGGATGCCACCTGATAGGGGTAAGCTAAGACAAATCTCTTGCCAATTTTGTGTGCTAAATAATGTCATAACTGTGCTTTTTTAGCAGAGTTACACGGGGAAAATATTTAGAGGATAGATAATAATATTTATTGTGAGATAGTGATTATATAGCTATTGTGAATCAATGGATAGAAGGAACATGATTGGTGATCACACGGCTGGATGGAAGAGGGGGTGGCTTGATCTTGTTAATGAGTCAAGCGCCAAATCAAGGTATCCACTGTGAGGGATCATCATTTGTTCATGTTGATTGATTTGGTAATCCAAGTTGACTTCTGGGTCTGGCTTCAAGTGCCCGGGTAATTGGATTGTGGGACACAAACCCGCTTGGTTGGAACCTTGCTGGCGGGTTGAGCCTGCAGTTTCAACACCCCCCCCGGCTGAAAGTTGGCCTCCTCAGGAGGCAGGTTGTCAGGAGCCCGGGCGCCATATTAAACCAGTTGTTGTTTGGTGGCCGGCAGGGCCGTTTCCTGTTGTTTCTGTCTTGCTTTACAAGGTTGTAGGCAGTTGTGGTGTAACGTCTTGTCCTGCTTGCGTTTCCTGAGCCCTTGCACGAGGTAAGTGTTATTGTTGTTTACCTTTAGGATTATTGCTGGCCCTACTTTTTTTGGGTTGTAGTTTGCTTTTGTCAACATTCATGACCCAGACTTTGTCCCCAACTTCATGTCTTTGACAGATGGGAATGAAGGTCTTTTGTAAGCGTTCCTTTTCTTTGGTTGCTTGTTTGCTGTTGGCCTCTATTATCTGAGGGTCAGAGCAAGGGGGACTTGACTTGGGATTTCCAGTTTGGGTCCTGTCAATGCTTGAATGATATTAGGCTGTGTGCCGTATACCAGTTCAAAGGGGCTTTTCCTGGTGGATCTGTTCACTTGGGTTTGGCACACAAGTAATGCAGTTGGTAGCTGCTTATACCAGTCTTCGGGTCTCCCAACGGTGAGTTTGGCTAAGGCTTGCACAAGGCTACCATTAAGCCGCTCTACGCGTCCATTGGCCTGTGGATGGTATGATGTTGTGACAGTGTGTTTGACCCCGTTTTTGGCGAGGTACATGTTGGTGTTTTTGGAGGTCAATTCTTTGCCCCCATCAGTTATCAGGAGTTCTGGCTTTCCAAACTTACTGATTATTTCTTTGCCAATGAATTGTCAGACGTTGTTACTGGTGTGCAATTTCACCGCTTGGGCTAATGGCCACCTTGTCACAAAATTGATGGCTGTAATGATGTATTTTTTGTTGTTGTGCTTTCCTGGCATGGGGCCCACAATGTCCAGAGCCCATACCTTGAACAGTAGTTGGGTTTGAATGGGGAGTACAGACTTAGGCAGGGTTTTGCTTCTGGCAAACTTTTTGCCGACCTCACACTGTTCTAGCACTTCCTGGACATCACGGTATAAGGTTGGCCACTAGGCTTTATGTTTTAGGAACTTGTATAGATTTTGGCTCTTAGTATGTCCAAGATCTCTGTGGTAGCAAAGAATGGTATTGACTCGTTGATGTGTGGGAATGTAGGGAATGGTTGTGTCATCCGACATCTTTCTGTGAAGAGTCCTGTATACATCAGCAAAGAGGTGCTCATTCTTGATGACCTTTTCTGGTGATATTGATTGTGCCTGTGGGGAACCCTTTGTCTTTTGTACAGAGCACCAGGAGAGGCCAGTCTGGGTTGAGCCCATTCTCTCCCCTAGAAGCGCGGACATACAGGCGGGACAGGGCGTCTGCCATGGCAAGTTTGGCCCCGGGCTTATATTGGATGAGCATGTTAAACCTTTCTAAGATTTCCATCCATTGCACTTGGCAACGTGACAGGTTTGCTTGTGTCTTGAAATAGATGAGCAACTTATGATTGGTTAGTGCTGTGAATTCTTCCTGCTGTTCCAGGTAACAGCGCCATTTGACTAGGCAGTGTATGATGGCCAACAGTTCTTTGTCGTGGATTGGGTATCAAAACTTGCCATCTGTCAATTTGCGCAACTCATAGGCTACATGCAGGAAATCACCGTCACTATTCTTGATTCATAGTACTCCCCCAATGGATGCATCTGAAGTGTTGGTTTCCATCTGGTATTCTCTGTCTTGTTTGGGGTATTATAAGATGGGTGCTGTTGTGAGCTTTTCCTTGAGACATCTGAAACAGAGGTTGCGTTGGGGGGTCCATACAAACTTGGACTAGGCGCCTGTTATGGTGGACAAGAGGGCGGTCAAGACGCCGCAGTCAGGTATGAAACGTTTTACATAGGCCACCATTCCCAAGAAGGTGCGGAGTTCTGATTTGTCCTTGGGAGGTGGCATCTTGCAGATGGCTTGTATCTTCTGACTGTCAGGTTTGATGCCGTCCTTTGAGACTATCTGTCCCAAGAAGGGTAGTTGCTCCCAGAAGAACTGGCATTTAGAGGGCTTGGCCAACATTTTGTGTTGTGCCAGGGTTGCAAAGACTTCCTCCAGGTCCTTGTGATGCTGCTCTACCAAGGGGCTGTAGACAATGATATCGTCCAGGTACACAAGGGCGTGCCTGCCTATGTGTGGCGCAAACACTTTGTTCATGAAGGTTACAAAGGTGGATGGGGCATTGGTCATGCCAAAGTTGAGTACCACACATTTGTAGGAACCGTATTTGGTGCGGAAGGCTGTCTTGGGGATGTCTTACTCCTGGATACAAATCTGATTGTAACCTGCAGTTGTCAATCTTGGAGAAGACAAAGGCTCCTCCCAAGGCGTCAAAAAGATTGTCAATTAGTGGTAAGGGGTAGCAATTCTTGATGGTGACTTTGTTCAAGGCGCGGTAGTCTGTGACCAGGCGTAGGGTACCATCCTTTTTAGCCACAAAGAATACGGCAGCCACAAAGGGAGACTGTAAGGGGCGGATAAGTTCTTTTTCTAGTGCCTCCTTGAGATAGGTGTGCAGGGTGTTGTCCTTGTTTGGGGTCAGCCTGTAAATGGGGCGTGCCTTGGGTACAGCCCCCTTGAGTTGGATAGAGTGTTGGATGTGCTTCTCAGGGGGTAGCCCAGGTAACACTTCCTTAAAGATTTCTGGGTGTCGGGCCACAATGTCGCAATCTTGTGGCGTGGAGGTGTCCTGATGATCCTTGAAGTATATGATTTCATACTGGCAGGAGTCCAAGTCAATAGCTTTCAGGGTTTCCTTCTCCTCTGAGGTCTCTGTGATGTGTACAAAGACGTGGTCTTGTAGAGTTGGTCTACAGAGTCTGGGTAGATTTGGTGGTTGACACCTCCGCGCTTGATGGTCAGCACTGAGGTTGCCCAGTCTATGTGAGGGTTGTTTCTCCGCAACCATTCTAGTCCCAGTACAATGTCAAACTTAAGAAATTCAATGACAGGACCTTGGATGGTGGAGTGGAGGTTCTTGAGCATGACAGAGAAGAGAGCAGTTTCTTTTGTCACAGCAATGTGATGTTCATCAGACAGGACCACGTTTTTAATCCGCAAAGGATTAGTGGCCAGCTTGAATTTATCCACAAAGCTGCTGTTGACTAAGGTTTGATCTGCGCCCAAGTCCAGGAGTGCTGAGCCTGTGTAACTGTGAAAGCGGAAAGGGTAAGACATCAATTTATTGGGATGCCTGGCAATGGTGTATAGCACTGGGTCTTCCGAGGGTACTTGGATCATTGGAATTGGTCCACATCCTTGGGTCGGTATTCATTGTTGGGCAAGTCAGGAGTTACGTGGGGAGAGCTTGGCTTGCTTAGTGCTCTCCCTGGGCTTTTCCCTCATCTTGGTTGCCTTGAGTGGCAGTGACACAGAAATGGGTACAATTTGATTGGCCATTATTTCCATTCCCTTTGATCCCGTGGTTTTGTGGCTGTTGTTGTTACCATTACCTCCAGGAGGTGGTTGCAAGGAGCACCCACTTGAATGTGAGTCCTTGGGTCTCTCCTGTTTCCCAGTCTGTGCCTTGTGCAGAGTGTTGGAGGTTTGTTCCATTTTTTCTGCTTCACAATACAGGCTTTGTAGGTTGGTAACTTGGTCCAGGTTCACATGTCTCATTACGTGCGACTTGAGAGCGTTGTAGTACATGAGGTGTGTTGCTGGCGTGTCAAATGCCATGTCAAATGGGGCGCAGAGACGGAGTTCCTTGTAGGCGCAGGTGAGTTCCTTCACAGTGCCTGTCTGGGTTAGGTTCTTTACTTGGCGTATGATCATGAGTGCCGTATCCTTAAGTACAAATCTTGCCAAGAAGTCCTGTTTAAAGGTGTCCCAGTTCTTGTCAGTGTGCTCTTGTGCCACTTGTTGCACCAGGTGCCAGCGTTGTGGGTCAGATGAATGGAAATCTCCGCAATCCAAAGCCGCTGTGGGCACTCCATCTGAGCCAACTTGCTTTGGGAGGACTGAATCCATGCGGCAGCATTGCTGTTGTTGGCCCCTGCAAAGAGTTCCAAGGCGGCGCTGCAAAGTCTTTGTGAAACGTAGGCAGGCATGGTGGTCTTGTCAGCTGGTTGTGGCGCTGATAAGGGGCCTGAAAGAACCCTAGGGCAGACAGGGCGTTGGAGGCGGGTAGCGGGATCACCGTGTTTTGGTAGAGAACAAAACCATCAGGTATCTTGGTACCAGGAGTGTACGGCGTCCAGTCGGGCGGGAGGCCAGACATAATTCTGTTGAGGATTTGTTGGCCGCGGCATGTGTGGGCAACAGGCAGAATTTTTTCAAGATAAGGTAGGATGGAGAACCTACCTGTGCTACCAATGTTGTAACTGTGCTTTTTTAGCAGAGTTACACGGGGAAAATATTTAGAGGATAGATAATAATCTTTATTGTGAGATAGTGATTATATAGCTATTGTGAATCAATGGATAGAAGAAACATGATTGGTGATCACACGGCTGGATGAAAGAGGGGGTGGCTTGATCTTGTTAATGAGTCAAGCGCCAAATCAAGGTATCCACTGTGAGGGATCATCATTTGTTCATGTTGATTGATTTAGTAATCCGAGTTGACTTCCAGGTCTGGCTTCAAATGCCCGGGTAATTGGATTGCAGGTCACAAACCTGCTTGGTTGAAACCTTGCTGGCGGGTTGAGCCTACAGTTTTGACAATAAACTAAAAAATTTAGGGATTTGAGAGTTTTTCTTGGTGCAGCAGGAAAAATTGCCCTATACAAGGCTAAACAGGAAGTATGTCATGAATGACATTTCAATAATTGTATTGAAACCCCAGGAATTGAACCCTGGGCCTCAGGAAAAGCCTTATATCAACCAGAGTAGATGAAAGCCTGCCCAACTTCCAGTTGGGTCAAACCCTGGCCCTCCAGAGATGCCTTGCCCCAACCAAGAGAAACAGGACCCTACCAGCCTGTCAAGTGTTGAGACTGGAAGTTCAATATCAACATTAGGAACAACAGAATCAAGCCCTGGCCCTCTAAAGGCTAATTGAGTCACCCAGGATGGACAAGAACCCATCAACTCACTGAGATGCAAACCCAAGTTGTTGAGTTACTCCAAGAACTGCCAGTCTCCCAAGAACAATTCCCCAAATGTTCACCAGATTGCTGCCAACATTGTTCCACCAAAGATCCAGAACTATGCAGAGGTTGTAGCTTGCCTAAAGGAGTTTAACACAACCTACTGATAGCTCCACCAATGACTACCAGCGGCTGCCAGTCTTCTATCCAGAATGGGTAATACAATTGGACTTCTCAGGTGGTGTGGTGAACAGTAGCAGCAGAACAAAACATCACCACTTCTGTTCATCAGAGAAGAAACAACCTGGATCTGCCGCCCTCAAGACTCTAATCCAAGATCCATGCCCTGCCAGTGCCTTGTCTGCAAACCTGAGCCCTGCAAAAAGCAAAAAAGCAAAAACCCATGGTATAAAAGCCCTGGCAGTATGGTGATGACCATATTGTCATTTTTGATAATAAATTTTTATGAATCTTTGGTTTGAACAAATCCTACCTTATCTAGTCTTAGTGATCTTTCTTCTCAACTCCAGTCAAGTAGACTGTCACAGTAGGTTCCATCATGCCGGGAATTATCCGCCCAAGCAAGAAGGCTCAAAAAGCTGGGAAACCTTTATCAAAATTGACCAAGTTAACGGATTTAAATCAAACAGTCAATCAGAAATGGGTTATAGCTGCTCCAGTCTGTCAGCTGAAACCAGTTCCTCCTTGTAAATTGACATTGATAAATTGGCGTAATTTAAGGGTCACCCAATATGAGCTTGTTAATCAGCATGGTTGTCAGAAACTGATCACACAAGGGTTCTTTGCAACCTGGACCAGATACTTACTTGACAATGTGGAAGGAATAGGAGGTCAAGTCTCAGGTGGTATTGCTTAGTCAATTTTCCAATATATATTGAATAATTTTCACTGTTTCAACTCTAAGAGTTGAGTCCTCCTAAAATTTTACTCAATAAAGATCATTTATCCCCAGTTCTAATTTGCTTTTCAAAATGCATCCTGTGGTTGGGTTGTTAAAATATATTCCGTACAATCTAATTCTCAGCTGAATCATTTCTGGATGATGGGATCCTGCAGTTGGAACTTTGTTGTTGGTGCTGCCCAATGTTAATTTTGCGCCAACTGATTTTGAAGCTCCCCCATTCTGGAAAATGAAAATTGTGTTGCCTCCAAATGTTCAGAATTTTATTCTGAAGATTTGTTGATGTTGTCTCAGGCCATTTATTTTGGGCTACTTTGATTAGGATTAATTGTTCTGCTTAATCCTGGTATTACAATTGGAAATTTTACAAGAAGATATTTGAAGTCACGTTGGTGGTTAATCATTAATTCTATGTGGATTTGAGTGGTAATTTCCCATCACTTAGAAATGGCTCCATACTATCTCGCAATTTCTGTCACATTACTCAACTCTTCTACATCTGAGTTTTTGGAAGAAGTTTGTCATGAATTTGTGTTTCTTTTCTCCTGCTCTGTTGAGATATCTGCTTTTACCATGTTTATTTGCATCAGTTCATTTCTGAGTTTTCAGTTTGGACTTTTCTTTAATTTTTGGTTTCCATCTCTGGTTGCAGTTATTGAGACTGGATCTTCTGTTTCTTATTTCTGTTGTGTCATGTCATTTTGGCGTCTGGATTATTTTCCTGATCCATCCACTGATGAGATTTTGCGTGAAGTTTTGTCAGCATTATCATTCTATTCCAGTTCAAGCCTTAGTCACAAATCCCAAGTTTACCATGTGATGACAAAGGTTTCTGAGGATGCTTGTGAATGGTTGTTGTCCGTGGTGGAGCACAATTCACGTGTTTTAACTGAAAGTGCATCTCTATACCCTTTGTTAAAAAATTTGTGTGTATCTATTGAGGAGCTAAAAAGTATATTGTAAGCTGTACCCCTTCCATCAGGGTACTACTCCGCTTTCAATATTCCTTCCTCAGTTTCTTGCCTACTGCCATACAATTGATGTTCCCAAGGTGAATAAACTCTCAGCGTTGTGGTTAGCAGTTGACCAGACTGCCCAGGATTTGGTGGCTTGGGATTCCCTGTTAACCACAACTGAGGCCCTGGTAAGCCAAATTCTTTCTCTGGTCTCAAATCTGTCTACTTCCAAACAAGATAAGTTGGTAATTGAGGACAAACCCGCTACACACTCCTGGCTTTCTGGTCCTGGCTCCGCGGTATTCCTTCCAACCAAAGCCAGGATTGTTCTCCCCCTAGCCTGTCTCAGTTGCAATTGGCGGTGGTGAACAAACCCACCAATTTAAAGGAGGCCCCTGTAGTGTCTGGTTCTGATAGTTCCTTGGCAATGCTTCAGCATGTCATACCTGCAAAGCCTTCTGTAGTTACGTCCAAAGAGTTGATCCTTGTTCCCATTGATTGTGATCATCCTGTTATTCCAGCTGCTGTCCAAGAAATAATTGAGTGTTACTTCCAGGAGAATCCTGCCTCCTTAGCTGCTGTCCATACCGCCAAAGAGAAGCAGGACCCTGCCAAGATTGCCACCTTTGTTGAAAATAAATCTACTTCTGGTTACTTCTTGTTTTATGGTAGCATTGATAACGGCTAGACTATCTATCAGCCAGCCATTTTGTTGGATACAGGTGCTTCCAAGAACTTCATGAGTGTGGAGACTGCCAACTTGCTACAACTCAAGTACCACCCTGGAATGCTTGTTAGGGGTGGAAACTGTCAAACTTTTCCCTCTTTCCATCTGAAGAAACCAGTTACTTTTGTAGTTTTGGGTCAGTCTTTTACCGCAAGGTTCTCTGTTTGCTCCTCCCTGATGTATCCTATTATTTTGGGTGTGGGTTGGTGGAGAGATCATAATGTATTCACCTTACCAAAAGAAAATGCATTACAGGTGGAACACTCTTTGGGTATATCTATTCATATACTGCTGTTAGGCATGTCTGAAATGGAGCAATCCTCTCAGACTATTCAATTGGTTCCTGTCCCTGTCCCCACAAGTTCAGATTTACCAGCATGTTTACAACCCTGGTCTGCGGCGTTTGACACTACCAGAGGCAAATTCCTTCCCAAACACACTCATTTTTACTTTGAATTTAAAGTTACTGTTGATCTGATTTGAATTGTGTCCCCTATTTACCCTTTAACCTTGAAGGAAGACGCATGTTTGGAAGAATGAACTCATGACATGCTGGCAAAGGGCTATATTTTTAAAAAGGCTTCATCAATTTTCTTCCTATTGTTGTTTGTTCAAAAGACTGATGAGTCTCTTAGTCCTTGTGTTGACTATGGGAACTTGAATAAAATCACAATCCCTGATCCCTACCCTTTACCTCTTGAAGCACAGATCTCTAGGTGTGTTGAGAAGGCTAAGGTATTCTCAAAACTTGATCTGTTAAATGCTTTCAATCAAATCAGGATTTCAGAAGGAATGGAATGGTTAACAGCATTCCAAACCAAGAAGGGTATCTTTCAGTTCCAGGTAATGCCTTTTGGATTGAAGAATGTTCCGGCTTGCTTTCAGCAACTAATTGATTCCGTCTTGGGGGATCTCCTGGGTGTATGTGCCATTGCATATATGGATGATATATTAGTGTTCTCTCCAGATGAGGAGTCACATAAGGCCCACCTGTCAGCAGTTGTGGAGCGCATTCTCCAGGAAAGCTTGATCATTAAAAGGAGTAAGTGTGAATTCTTTAAATGTAAGGTTATCTTTCTGGGTAATATTATCTTTGAGGATGGCCACACCATTGCCCCTGACAAGGAAGCTGCAGTTTGAGAGAATGCTACGCCTGTGGCAGTATCCCAACTCTGTAGTTTCTTGGGTACCTGCACGTTCTTGAAGAAATTCACTCCACACCTGTCTGAAGTGGCCACCCCTTTATATTTGGCTAATGGAAAGACAATTTTGGTCTGGACGCCTGAGTGCGCAAATGCGTTCATGGCAGTCAAGGCTCTTTTGTTGTTGTCACCTGTGTTGAGACATGTGGATCCTGAGCTTCCTTTTGTGGTTTCCACAGATGCATCTAAATACGCTGTGGCTGGTGTGTTGTTGCAGACTGCTGGCAACAGGATTGAGAGACCAGTAGGGTATTTCTCCCGGAAGATGGAGGCTCATGAACGCAACTACATGATTTACGACAAGGAATTGTTGGCTGTTGTCGAATCCTTAAAGCATTGGCATCACCATCTCATGTTGGCACGTCATTCATTTGTAGTAAGAACTGACCAAAAAGCTCTTCTATATTATCAATAACCCAGGGTTTTGTCAGGTTATCAATCCAGATGGCATGGTGACCTGACAAGATACAAGTTCTGCTACAAGTTTATTAAGGGATCTGACAATCAATTGGCCAATGCACTAAGCAGGAATCCTTTCCATCTCCCAGATGCTAGTATGGATGTTGAGTTTAACACACATACTATGACTTCAGATGAGGCTGTGGTGCCTTTTTTATTGCCTCCACCTGCTACACTGGCCACTATGTCCTTAACTGAGGGTGCAGACCTGGACTTATATTCCAAAGTTAAGTTCCTGCAACCTCTGTCCAAAGGTTATGATAGGCTATTGGAGCTAGCATGTGCAAACCTAGTGGGTCAGCCTCAGGGTTATCATAAGATAGGTCCCATCCTATATCATTAAGGTTGCTTATGGGTTCCAGAAGGAACTATAAGGGACAAAATCATGGAGACTCATCACACCTGTCCAAAAGCAGGCCACCCAGGGAAAAACAAAACAGTGGAACTAATCTGCCACCAGTTTTCCTGGAAAGGTTTGATAGTGCAGGTGGCAGCTTAATTGTGATTTTATGGTATGTGTTTGATCTAAGGCAAACTGGAACAAGACTACTGGTTTATTGGTTCCACTGCAGCCTGCTGCAGGACCCTGGACGTCTGTGTTGGTAGATTTCATTGGTGAACTTCCCAATTATAATGGGTTTAACACAATCATGGTGGTGGTAGATTGTTTTACAAAAATGGCACACTTTATACCTTGCTCAACCACAATTACTTTGGTGGAAACAGCTAGGTTGTTTGTGAACAGAATCTTCTCCCTACATGGCATCCTGATGGAGATCATGAGTGATTGCGTACCCCAATTTATTGCTCAGTTCTGGAAAGCTTTTAATGGAATTCATGGTATCAAATTGTGCCGTTCCACTTTCCACCCCCAATCCAATGGACAAACAAAGAGGTTAAACCAAAGTTTGGAGGTCTACCTACGTTGCTACACCAATGCGCAACAAGATGACTGATGTGATAATTTACCTATGGCGGAGTTCACATATAATAACGCCCCACACATGTCAAATCAAGTCTTGCCATTCTATGCCAATGTGGGTTACAACCCTTCTTCCAATATGGTTCCTTGTTTGGTTAGCAATGTGGAAGCTGTGACTGATTGGGCTGCTGCATTGAAGCAGGTTCATCAGGAGCTCCAGGTTACTCTTGCTGCTGCTGTGACAACTTACAAGGAATACACAGATTGCAAGCGCCAGGAAGATCTAACTTACAGGCCAGGTGATCTAGTCATGGTTGATGCTTGCAATACAAAACTGAAGGTTCCCTGTTGTAAGTTAGGGCCTAAGCAAGTTGGCCCCTTCAAAGTTAAACGTCAAATTGGCCCCTCCGCCTATTGGCTGGATTTACCTCCTGCTTTCAAGATTTTCCACACCTTTAATGAATGTCTTCTTACTCCCTTTAAAGGTACAGAGGCTCCTTCTTCCCAACCCATTATTGTGGAAGGAGAACCTGAGTATGAGTTAAATTGTATTCTGACTTCCTGCAAGAATTGACAACGCTTGGAATATTTGGTGTCTTGGAAGGGTTATCCTGATTCTGAAAACTCCTGGGTTCCCCACTACACTTGTTCCAATTCCCCAGATCTGATTCACGAGTTCTAAAAGCGCAATCCCACTGCTATTTGCCACTCTGAACTTACCTTAGTTGCAATGAAACTCCCACCTGCCCACAAGAATTTCTCCTTATCCCATCTCCCAGATGGTGGTATTGTGCCCAGGGCTAAAGCAGAGGGTAATGTCACAGTAGGTTCCATCATGCCGGGAATTATCCGCCCAAGCAAGAAGGCTTGAAAAGCCAGGAAACCTTTATCAAAATTGACCAATTTAACGGATTTAAACCAAACAGCCAATTGAAAATGGGTCACAGCTGCTCCAGTCTGTCAGCTGAAACCAGCTCCCCTTGTAAACTGACATTGATAAATTGACGTAATATGAGGGTCACCCAATATAAGCTCATTAATCAGCATGGTTGTCAGAAACTGGTCACACAAGGGTTCTTTGCAACCTGGACTAGATACTTACTTGAAGATGCCAAAGGAATAGGAGATCAAGACCCAGGTGGTATTGCTTAGTCAATTTTTCTGATATATATTGAATAATTTTCACTGTTTCAACTCTAAGGGTTGAGTCCTCCCAAAATTTTACTCAATAAAAATCATTTATCCCCAGTTCTAATTTGCTTTTCAAAATGCATCCTGTGGTTGGGTTGTTACAATGTATTCTGTACAATCTAATTCTCAACTGAATCATTTCTGGATGATGGGATCCTGCAGTTGGAACTTTGTTGTTGGTACCACCCAATTTTAATTTTGTGCCTGCCAATTTTGAAGCTCCCCCCATTCTGGAAACTGAAAATTGTGTTGCCTCCCAATGTTCAGAATTTTATTCTGAAGATTTGTTGATGTTGTCTCAGGCCATTTATTTTGGGCTACTTTGATTAGGATTAATTGTTCTGCTTAATCCTGGTATTACAATTGGAAATTTTACAAGAAGATATTTGAAGCCACGTTGGTGGTTAATAATTAATTCTATGTGGATTTGGGCGGTAATTCCCCATCACTTAGAAGCGGCTTCATACTATCCCGTGATTTCTGTCACATAACCCCACAACCCAACTGCCCAATGGATCCCCCCGCTGCTGAGACCATGTCCACTCAACTATTTGGAGTACTCTACATTGCTTTGATGGGAATGGTAAACACTATGGTGCACAACTTCAGGCTCTGGTCTTTGCTTGGGCAATCTGTATCCTATGTTATCAAGTTAGCACCCATACTATTGTGGGCATTACCCACTGGCCCGGCAGTACCCTGTCCAGAGTCACCTAATGCCCCCACCTATGCCTGGCTTCCTGAAAGAGTAACTTTATACAGGTTCCACAGAATTATCAGGGAAAGGTTCCAAATTTGATTCCCCTAGTTGGAGTTTGTTATTTCTTCCAGGAGAAATGTCATTTATGGCAAGTGGCATAAAACTTGTAGTCTCTACCATTTATTTCAAATTAGGTTTTTGTATTTCTATATTGATCATTTTTGGTTGGAAATGTGCACTTTTAATCATATGTTTTGACATTTTTGGTTTATTTGATCATTTTCTTCCAAATTAGACACCCAGAGTATTCATTTCCTTTTTATGTTTTATGTTGTAACTGTGCTGTTTTAGCAGAGTTACATGGGGAAAATTTTTTAGAAACTAGATAATAATCTATATTGGGAGATAGTGATTATATAGTTCATGTGAATCAAGGATAGTAGGAACAAGATTGGTGATCACACGGCTGGATGGAAGAAGGGGGTGGCTTGATCCTGATAATGAGTCAAGCGCCAAATTGAGGTATCCACTGTGAAGGATCATCATCTGTTCATGTTGTTAGATTTGGTAATTTGAGTTGACTTCCTAGTCTGGCTTCGGGTGACTGGATAATTGGATTGTGGGTCACAAACCCACTTGGTTGGAACCTTGCTGGCGGGTCGAGCCTGCGGTTTTGACACCCCCCCCCGGCTGAAGGTTGGCCTCTTCTGGGGGCAGGTTGTCAGGGAGGTTGTCAGGAGCCCAGGCGCCGTATTGAATCAGTTGTTGTTTGGTGGCAGGTAGGGCGGTTTCTTGTTGTTTCTGTCTTGCTTTGCAGGGTTGTAGGCAATTGTGGTGTAAGGTCTTGTCTTGCTTGAGTTTTCCAAGCCCTTGCAAAAGGTAAGTGTTATTGTTGTTTACCTTCAGAATGATTGCGGGGCCCACTTTCTTGGGTTGTAGTTTGCTCTTGTCAACATCCATGACACAAACTTTGTCCCTGACTTTGTGTCTATTGCGGATGGGAACAAATGTCTTTTGTAGGTGTTCCTTTTCTTTGGCTGTTTGCTCGCTGTTGGCCTCTACTACTTGAGGGTCCAAGCAAGGGGGACTTGACTTAGAATTTCTAACTTAGGTCCTGTCAATTCTTGAATGATATTTAGCTGTGTGCCGTATACCAGTTCAAATGGGCTTTTTCTGGTGGATCTGTTCACTTGGGTTTGGCACACAAGTAATGCAGTTGGTAGCTGCTTATACCAGTCTTAAGGTCTCCTGGCAGTGAGTTTGGCTAGGGCTTGCATGAGGCTACCATTAAGCCGCTTTACGCGTCCATTGGCCTGTGGGTGGTATGGTGTTGTGACAGTGTGTTTGACCCCATTCTTGGTGAGGTACACATTGGTGTTTTTGGAGGTCAATTCCTTTCCTCCATCAGTTATCAGGAGTTCTGGCTTTCCAAACCTGCTGATTATTTCTTTGCCAATAAATTTTCAGACGTTGTTGCCGGTGTGTGCCTTCACCGCTTGGGCTACTGGCCACCTTGTCGCAAAGTCAATGGCTGTGATGATGTATTTTTTGTTGTTGTGCTTTCCTGGCATGGGGATCACAATGTCAAGAGCCCATACTTTGAACAGTAGTTGGGTCCAAATGGGGAGTACAGACTTTGGTGGGGTTTTACTTTTAGCAAACTTTTTGCATACCTCGCACTGTTCTAAAACTTCCTGGACATTGCAGTATAAAGTTGGCCACCAGGCTTTATGCTTTAGGAACTTGTATAGATTTCAGCTCTTAGTATGTCCAAGATCTCTGTGGTAGCAAAGAATGGTGTTGACTTGCTGATGTGTGGGAATGTAGGAAATGGTTGTGCCATCCGTTATTTTTCTGTGAAGAGTCCCGTATACGTCAGCAAAGAGATGTCCATTCTTGATGACCATTTCTTTGGGTGATGTTGGTTGTGACTGCAGGGAATCCTTTGTCTTTTGTACTTAGCACTAAGAGAGGCCAGTCTGGGTCAAGCCCATTCTCTCCTCTTGAAGCACAGACATACAGGCAGGGCAGGGTGTCTGCCATGGCAAGCTCAGCCCTGGGCTTATATTGGATGAGCATGTTAAACCTTTCTAATATTTCCATCCACCGCGCTTGGCGGCGTGACAGGTTTGCTTGCGTCTTGAAATAGATGAGCAACTTGTGATTGGTTAGTGCTATGAATTCTTCCTGCTGTTCTAGGTAACAGCGCCATTTGACTAGGCAGTGTACAATGGCCAGCAGTTCTTTGTCGTGGATAGGGTATTGGCACTTGCCATCTGTCAGTTTGCGCAATTTGTAGGCTACGGGCAGGAAGTCACCATCACTATTCTTAATTTGTAGTACTCCCCCAATGGATGCATCTGAGGCATTGGTTTCCATCTGGTATTCTTTGTCTTGTTTGGGGTATTGTAAGATGGGAGCTGTTGTGAGCTTTTCTTTGAGGCGTCTAAAACAGAGGTCACGTTTGTTGTGAATTTTGGTATTAAGATATCTCACTATGATATGCTTAGTACTAATTTGATCAATATATGCAATATCATTGATGCTATCAATTTGGGCTTAGCCAATATTTAGCCTATCACTATTATTGCACCATCACACTCTCCATGCAAAACTACCCTATAAAGACTTATTCTACTTTGATCCAATCTTCAGTACTTCCAGAGATACAGCAGTGTTTGTGATTCTATTACTGAATAATAATACATTGTTCCTCTTATCAAGCTCCAAACCAGTGCCTGCCTTGTTGAGCTCATATCTCTGAAACTAGGGACTCAAACCTTATTCTGAGACTTATCCAGTATCACCTGATCTCTGTAGATCCCTCACATGATATACTAGGATCAATAGAACCTTTCCTGAATGTTCACATGACTATTCATGTTGCCCTTTGTTCATCCTGAAGATGGAATGAGTGACTATATAATCCCCTCATTCCTTTTCTTAATAAATAAGCTTTATTCATATATCTATTATAAGTCCTCCTTTAATAGTCAACCAGTCCTAGGACAACAGGGTTAGGCTCTACCCCTACAGGGGTTCCTGTCCCATAGGCCTTGCATAAGCCTGAAATTACAACAACATTGGGGGGTCCATACAAACTTAGACTTGGCGCCTGTTATGGCGGACAAGGGGGCGGTCAGGACACCACAGTTGGGTATGAAGCATTGTACATGGGCCACCATTCCCAAGAAGGTGCGTAGTTCTGACTTGTCCTTGGGAGGTGGCATCTTGCAGATGGCTTGTATCTTTTGACTGTCGGGTTTGATGCTGTCTTTTGAGACTATGTGTCCCAAGAAGGATAGTTGCTCCTGGAAGAACTGGCATTTGGAGGGTTTGACCAACAGTTTGTGTTGTGCTAAGGTCGCAAAGACTTCCTCCAGGTCTTTGTGGTGCTGTCTCACCAAGGGGCTGTAGACAATAATATTGTCCAGGTACTCTAGGGCATGTTTGCCTGTGTGTGGCGCAAACAATTCATTCATGAAGGTTACAAAAGTGGATGGGGCATTGGTCATGCCAAAGTTGAGTACCACACATTCGTAGGAACCGTACTTAGTACAGAAGACTGTCTTGGGGATGTCTTCCTCCTTGATACAAATCTGATTGTAGCCTACAGTTGGATCAATCTTGGAGAAGACAGTGGCTCCTCCCAAGGCGTCAAAAAGGTCATCAATCAGTGGCAGTGGGTAACAATTCTTAATGGTGACTTTGTTTAAGGCGCAGTAGTCTGTGACCAGGCGTAAGGTACCGTCCTTTTAGCCACAAAGAATACGGCGGCCCCAAAGAGAGACTGTGAGGAGCGGATAAGTCCTTTTTCTAGTGCCTCCTTGAGATAGGCGTGCAGGGTGTTGTCATTGTTTGGGGTCAGTCTGTAAATGAGGTGTGCTTTGGGTACAACCCCCTTGATTTGGATAGAGTGTTGAATGTGTTTCTCAGGGAGTAGCCCCGGTAACGCTTCCTTAAAGATTTCTTGATTGCGGGCCACAATGTCACAGTCTTGAGGAGTGGAGGTATCCTGGTGGTCCTTGAAGTGTATGATTTCATACTGACAGGAGTCCCAGTCAATTGCCTTCAGGTTTTCCTTCTTGTCCAAAGTCTCAGTGATGCGTACAAAGACGTGGTTGCGTAGGAGTTGGTCCACAGAGTCCGGGTAGATCTGGTGATTGACACCTTCACGCTTGATGGTCAACACAGAGGTCACCCAGTCCATGTGGGGGTTGTTTTTCTGTAACAAGTCTAGTCCCAGTACAATGTCAAACTTATGAAAGTCAATGACAGGACCTTGGATGGTGGAGTGGAGGTTCTCAAGCATGACGGAGAAGGGGGCAGTTTTCTTTGTCACGGCAATGTGGTGTTCATCAGCCAGGACCACGCTTTAATCCGCAAAGGATTAGTGGCCAGCTTGAATTTATTCACAAAGCTACTGTTGACTAAGGTTTGATCTGCGCCCAAGTCCAGGAGTGCTGAGCCTGTGTAACTGTGAAAGCGGAAAGGGTAAGACATCAATTTATTAGGATGTCTGGCAATGGTGTATAGTACCGGGTCTTCTGAGGGCACTTGGATCATTTGGCATTGGTCCACATTCTTGGGTTGGTATTCATTGTTGGGCAAGTCAGGAGTTGCGTGAGGAGAGCTTGGCTTGCTTAGTGCTCTCCCCGGGCTTTTCCCTCATCTTGGTTGCCTTGGGTGGCGGTGACACAGAAATGGGTACAATTTGATTGGCCATTATTTCCATTCCCTTTAATCTCGTGGTTTTGTGGCTGTTGTTGTTACCATTACCTCCAGGAGGTGGTTGCAAGGAGCACCCACTTGAATGTGAGTCCTTGGGTCTCTCCCGTTTCCCAGTCTATGCCTTGTGTAGAGCGTTGGATGTTTGTTCTGATTTTTCTGCTTCACAGTACAGGCTTTGCAGGTTGGTTACCTGGTCCAGGTTCACATGCCTCATCACGTGCAACTTGAGGGTGTTGTAGTACATGAGGTGTGTAGCTGGGGTGTCAAAGGCCATGTTGGATGGGGTACAGAGATGGAGTTCCTCATAGGCGCGGGTGAGTTCTTTAACAGTGCCTGTCTGGGACAGGTTCTTTACTTGGCGTATGATCATGAGCACTGTATCCTTAAGCATGAACCTCTCCAGGAAGTCCTGCTTAAAGGTATCCCAGTTATTGTCAGTGTGCTCTTTGTGCCACTTGTCACACCAGGTGCCAGCGTCATGGGTCAGGAAAATGGAAATCTCTGCAATCCAGAATTGCTGTGGGCATTCCATTTGAGCCAGCTTGCTCTGGGCGGACTAGATCCATGTAGCGGCGTTGTTGTTGGCCCCAGGAAAGGGCTCCAAGGCGGCACTGCAAAACCTTTGTGCTACATAGGCGGGCATGGTGGTTTTGTCAGCTGGTTGCGGCATTGAGGAGGGAGCCTGAAAGAACCCTTGTGCAGACATGGCGTTGAAGGTGGGTATTGGGATCACCATGTTTTGGTAGAGGACAAATCCATCAGGTATCTTGGTACCAGGAGTATACGTAGTCCAGTTGGGCAGGAGGCCAGACATGATTCTGTCGAGGATTTTTTGGCTGCGGCGTGTGCGGGCAACAGGCAGAATTTTTCAAGATAAGGTAGGATGGAGAACCTACCTGTGCTACCAATGTCGTAACTGTGCTGTTTTAGCAGAGTTACACGGGGAAAACATTTAGAAACTAGATAATAATCTTTATTGGGAGATAGTGATTATATAGTTCATGTGAATTAAGGATAGTAGGAACAAGATTGGTGATCACACGGCTGGATAGAAGAAGGGGGTGGCTTGATCCTGATAATGAGTCAAGCGTCAAATTGAGGTATCCACCGTGAAGGATCATCATCTGTTCATGTTGTTGGATTTGGTAATTTGAGTTGACTTCCTAGTCTGGCTTTGGGTGACCAGATTATTGGATTGTGGGTCACAAAACCGCTTGATTGGAACCTTGCTGGCGGGTCAAGCCTGCAGTTTTGACATTTATAATATATCTCTTAATTAGGATGAGCTGGTAATAGTATTATAGATTCACTGATTTGTTTTGATATTTGATATTTTTGTTGTCTGTTTCAGTTGCTATTAGGCTTTGTTGTTGGATCAAGTTTTTAATTTTTATGACTGAGTTTGATGTGTTCTTAAAAAATATAGGAAACATAGTAGCCTTGTTCTGTGGCTGAAACCCATGCATTCTAGTGCTTGGCACATTTGTTATTGAATCATCATGTATTTGTTCCCAGTTTACATAGGTCACTGTGTGACTAGACATTTTCACCAAATAGTGCACATTTTCTGTGGAATTGGCTTCTATTTGTATCTAAAAAGTTGAGATTTGTTGTGTGACTGAACCTATGCGTTCTATCCTGGATAATATTTGTTTATCTCAACAGCTTTGAAAACTACTGTACCTTATGAAGCTAGGCACAGTCATCTACCTAGACTTTCCAATTTATTGACCTTACTCTGGGACACCAGCCAGTGGAGCACAAGATTAGAGGGTAGTACCTGAAATTGACAGGCCGTCAGCTCAAAAATGAAATTTTGGAATCGCTTCTTATGTATAATGATCTCATTAAGCTGGATAAAAAATCACATATCCATGCATTCTCAAGATTTTCAAATAGCTATACAATGTTTTTTCCTAGTCAAGTATTGTGATAGTTGGGATTTGAATTGAAATTTTAATGAGTTCTATCAAAAAACAAGAAGTTGAACAGCAATAAAGCAAAGCATCCGGTAATAGAATCTATAATTACCTCATCTTTTAAACAAATGATTCTATAGTACCAAAGTTGTCAACAGTAGTATCTCCTGAATGAGATCTGGATCAAACTCTCAGTAGGAGGAATTCTCAGCTTGCATTGAAATTTTCCTGAACACTCATTTACATGGTCACTTTGTAGTATCCATCCAAGCTATAAAAATCACTAACTTTAGAATAAAATTATCTTCTTCTAATTTTATTTTGTCTTTAAGTCTCTCCCTCTATTATCTAATTTGAATACTTCCAGAAGCATTTTAACGATAGTTGGATTTCCACGATTTTTTATGATTCTCTTGAAAATCTGGTACAGGAAAAAAAATTGCATGCTACTTTTACTCATATTTCAATCAGTCGGACGGTTGATTATTAAATTAAACACACTACAATTGCCTACTTGATCCACTGCTATTTCATTCGACATTGTTTTTCTCGAAATTATAATAGGTCACGAATAAAAATCTAATGAATAAATATTATTTATGGAGGAGGTTGAATTTTTAATTTCAAACCTGAACCATATTTAATATATCTGTTAGTAACTTGCTTGCTTAAACTTTAGATTTTCATTCCGGTATTTTTTTCTTTCTCATACTGTTTAGTTCAATGCCAGTTTCTTCGTCATTTTTCGAAATACTAGCTCTTTATACTGTTTGAGAGATTTTAGAGAGTTTATTATTTACGTGTGCTCGCTTTTTGTTGACTTCCAAAGATATTCTGTTAAAAAATTGTAGATGAGTTCAAAGCGCATAGACAACCGCAAGGCAAATCAACTCCGACCTTTCGTTACAAATCAAGGTCTTCTCAGCAATGCAGATGGCTCCGCCGAATTTTGTTCTGGTAATTAACTTTTCTTTTTCCAGATAATTGAAATAATATTAAGTGTTTATCAAAGAACTTCTTGTTCCATCACTCTTTGTTGGGCCTAAACGAGATCTAGTTTGCCCTACTTTAATTTTTCTTGCAAGCTTAGTCTTGCTGTTTTAACTATTATGCCTTTCTATCAACTACCTCGAAAATAAAATTTTATTTCTCCACTTCTAAACAAAATGGATAACCTTTGATGCAGGTAATCATTCTATAACCTGTGGTGTCTATGGACCTATCGAAGGAAGACATAATGAAATACTAGGCGAAGCACATGTCGAAGTAAACTACAAGCCTAGTTCTTCTATCCCTGGCCCTGAAACAAAGCTATATGAAGTAGCTGTCCGAAAAACATTTGATCATGTCATACTTAAATCTCTTCACCCACGAAGCATGATTCAGATCAATCTTCAACCTTTAAACATTGATGGAGAACAAGTGTCTTTAGCTATTAATTGCACAATGCTTGCTTTGATCGATTCTGGTCTTCCTTTATCTTCTATGTTAGGAGCAGTGTCCTGTTCCATCTCAGACCAAGGTACTATTCTCCTGGACCCCACCACGGAAGAGATTAGCTCTGCAACTTCTGTTCATACTTTTGTTTTCTCTTCAGAAGTAGCAAAACAAGACCAAGCCGAGATCGTATTTAATGAGTCGGCTGGTGTTTACACTTTTGAACAGTACTCTGAATGCTTCGGAATGTGCTTAAACGCTGCAAAAGAAACAATCTCCTTTCTTAGAGATGCAATCCCAAAAAAATAGAATATTTTACCTTCAGTTTAATGCTTTCTCTAATCATCTGCTTGGTATTTAAGCCCCTCCTACACGATTTCCTTTTCTCTCTCTGTTTGCTTTTAAATGGCTAAGTATTTTTTTTCTGCATTCCATGTAAAAATTACGACTTAAATTCAAAGCCAAGTTTTATGGAGTGAACTAAGAAGAACATTGTTCAAAATGTAGAGCCATCAGTTTTTGTCAAAATTGCGCTTAATGATTAAATCACACTATTTATTTAACATTAGAGCAAAAACTTTTCCAGCCTGTTTTAATGCAATGTGACGTAAACTTTGAGTCTTCTTAGTTTTCAAATTTCTTTAACATGATTGTTATTTTAAATGCAAGCCTTGATCAAAGCAGTCATCACATGACTTATCTGTGCTCAACCTCTTTTAAAGATTGTTCGTTCAAAAGTAAAGCCAAAGAGTTCTCCTAAAAATAAATGTTTCTAAAAGTGTTTTATAATCAAAGACAAATAAATCAATATTTTGAAGCAAACGGATTTCAGCGGTTGAGGGAAAAGGTATGAAGTTGTAGCAAATATATTCCATAAAGCACTATGAGTTAGTTGAAATCAAAAAATCATTCAGTGTTCCAAGCGTTAGTCAACTCAATTACAAACCAGGAATCAAATATGGGTTTCTTATCCGACGTTATAAACGATAATTTTGTCAGTTGATGGCATAACCAACTTCAATTTAAATAAAAGCCAGGAAACTTTATAAAGCAGACTCGTCACTATATGGTGATGCTAAATCTATTATGGTATCACTTACTGTAAGGTCTTGCTCAATAAGGACATGAATTATAGAATAGAGCTAGAAAAATGGTAGAACTCAGATTTAAGAGATGAAAATAGAATATTAAAGGTTTAAAAGCTAATTACAAAAGCCCAGTCAAAAACAATAGCTATCAATATGAGTAAAGGTTTCTTTATTAATGTGAGCACAGTAAATTAGAGCCAGAGATCCAAAGTTACTTATGATGAGGTTAAAATATCCCTGCATTGGATATATTATTCACTTGCGGAGAGTTGAACTGGCATTCAATATCCTCTCTTGTGAAAGTAAAAGCAGAAATGACTTTACAGCTGAGCATAATTAATCCCTCCATTGCCACTCTATGAGATGAAAAAAAGCAAAAGATGTAGACAAGCTTAAATAAATCAAAGGGCTGATAAGTTATGCTGGGAATCTCCAATCAATTTTTATCTCTGTCAGTTGGTGATCCAACCTTAGATCAACATGCTGGGAGTACCCGGTAATGCTGTCACTGAATCCAGGAAATAAAAGCTCCTTGGCTCATGGGACCTTAACTTCCCAGATGAGAAAGGAGGGGGTCTAGTATTTCATGTAAGAAATTATATAACTAAGATAAATATCATGTAGTTGCTCTTGCCTTAATATTTTCATCAGCAGAGGACACAATCAGGAAAGAAGCTGGAGGCAGGTTATAATGAATCTTCATAAAAAAATCCATGGTTGGATCATATGTTATTATAGGGTGTCATGATATGAAAGGGTTTCTGTCTCTTATTGTCAGTGCCATGGCCCAGGTTGCTCTCAGTGGATCCTTCAGTCAAGGGAAGGGCCTGGCCTGAACGGACCAGTAAATGATGTGGACCATTTTCATCACATAATTAGCAGCAGTAACCCAAGGGCATCATACTTTCATGTGGGGAATCACTTGTTCAGTAAGATCCTGCATGGTGAGGTAGGCAAGTTCAAGTCTGGTGTAATCATATGATAGATTGGTGATGACAAGGGGGAGTTCTCCTGCAGTTGCACTCATGGGTTGGCTTGGTGTTTCAAGTTGGCTGAGTTGGGCAACACATTGTAAGGAGAAGGGGGCACAGAAGCAGGAACTGTTTCCTGATCTAGTGCTCTAGAAGGAGGAACAGGGGAAAACATTGGCTGAGTAGAAGCAGCAATAAGTTGCTCAGTCTCCCAGCACTGGCAATGGAGCTGCAAGTACTCTCTGTTTTAAAGTACTAACACTATGAGGTTTTCAGTAATGTAATAAACTCCAGTAAAGGTAAAAATCTCAATTTTCATCAACTAACAGTTGTTTATTTAGAGATGCCAACAGGGAGAGAATTTCTAACTTCCCCGGCTATATACTTCTGGGTAATCAGTTTCTGGCTTGAAGGTGGATCCTTGTTAGCCAGATGGCCATCTGCTGCAGTTCCTCTGGTATTGGCATCATCTGGGTGGTTGCTTAGGGGGAGAAGCACACCACTTTTAGGCTCAAGGGCTTGGCCCAAACTTTGGGGTCCCCTGGGTGACTTTTGAGGGGCCAAGTCCCTTATTTCTGATAGCTTGGTCAAGTAGAACTGATTCTGATGGGTAGTATCATGTTTCTGGGTGCCTCCTGGTGCAGGTGTCCCCAGAGAATCAATTTTATTTTTTTGCATAACAGTGGTGTCAATTGACAAAACCTTATCAGTAGCCTGATTGGGTGATTAGGCAAGCGCACAATTGCAAATTTGCACACCTCTAATTTGGGATAAGGGGATATTCTGGCAATTATTTTTCTGTTGGCCAATTTTCAGTCAAATTTGGTCCAACTGTGATTTTCTTCATATGGAATTTTTTTACTTTGAAACAAAAAAATCTAGAATCCAAAAAATGTTTTCTTTCCTATAAAAGTTATTTGTTGAAACTTTTAATGCTCTTATTTTATTTTCTAGCAGTGAATTCAATCCAATTGGCTTTTAAAAAGGTAAAGATTTAAAACCAAGGCTCTTAAATACAAAAAATTAGAAATAAGTAATTGTGTGAAGCATAGCCTTTATTATTAAATAGATTAAGCCTAACTTTTTGGTTTATTGCCAAGTTAAAATTTTTACACATTGAGAGGGTTATGGTTGGATCAAATCTGACTGAAAATCAGCTGACAGAAAAATAATTGACAGAATATCCTCCTGCCCCTCTAATTTGATACAGTACTCTTTAAACCTGTCAAGATAAACAAAGATTATCAGTCTAAAAATGAAATCAAACCAGTCTAAAACAAAATCAGAGAGGATAAAAATCTATTGTAATTTAATATAAATTCCTTGATTTTCACTTTTGTTTTTAGACTGAGTTGTTTTTTTAGACCAAGATTTTTGGTTATTGTTACAAAAGTAATCATTTTGATGCCCCAGGCGGGAATTGAACCCACTCCTAGCCGCCAGGCGGGGCTAGTGGGCGGGGAGATTTGCCCGCACCTGGATTTTTGCTTTTTGAAGCAAATCCAGGTTTGGGAACCATTCCCACCCTGGCGGTAGCTGTGAGGACCATTCTGGGCCCCAAAAGCTATGCCCAAGCCTTGGTGGGGTTGGCTGGGCCTGGGCAGGCTATTTTTAGCTGCCCAGTAAACCCAGTTCAAGCCCACCCTCTATAAGTAATTTGGGGTCCCCAATTGGGGACACCTTTTTTAATCAAGTTCCTTGGCCTCAGGAAAGCCTGTCAAGCCAGCCCAAAAAGGTGATCAAATTAGGAAAACCCCCATAACCCCAGAAGCCAAACCTGCTAGAACCAATGGCCAGCCAAGCTAAGATGGACCACCAAAAAGCCAAACAACTGTTCCTGAAAACCCCAAAAATGACCATAAAGCAGCCAACCAAACAGCAGAACATGAGATGTCAAGCCTTGCCACACAGATAGCACCAGAAGAATGCCCAGAGGCACTTGCATGTGAGTAAGTATATAAACCAGAAGCACCTGAAAAAGTTCTGTATTATCATCCTTACCAAATAAAAGTTGTTATGAACCTTTGGTTCACCAATCTGCTTTCATACCTATTTTTGATACTCTTTCATCTGCATACACCCAAGCATCAGTACCCATCCACTGGGATAGATAGCCAGACTTCAGTTGACAAACCTGAAGCCTTTGACTACTACCGTCTGCCCAACGCTTCATTTGGCCCTGTGCATTTCACTGAGTACCCCCAAATCCTGACCACAAACCCTGGACATTGGAAGACTTGCAGTGATAAACCCGCCCAAACACACCCAAGGAACCCTATCAAATTGTTTGCGACGGCAACACAATCACCATCTATCCTTTGATCTTCAACTGGAAGTACAACAATCCTTCTGCCTACCTGGTCCACATGGCGCCACCCTTGACACCCAAACCAACCATCTCAGCTCCACCCACCTCTGGCACCACTGGCCATAACAGTCAATTCCTGGGGGTGCTTTACCTGGTGCTCACAGGATTGATTGACTCTGCCTTGCCAGCAGCTGGACCTTGGGCTGTGGCTGGGAAGGCCCTTTCCTACCTGGTAAAGTTAGATCCCATCATCTGGTGGGCCATGCCAATACCTGCTTCAACTCCTCCCTCACCTACTGGAGCCCTACGGTACTCTTGGTATCCTGACAGTTATCTCAACAGGGTTGAAAACTACTGTATAGGAAAATACCTTCTCCAGATCATTTTGGGCCCTGGCACCTCCTCTATGAATGGAATCTAATATTAAGGGTCTCAGGATCTGAAAAAACTTGTATGTGGCAAGGGAAAATTCTCAAAAAGGATCTGTTAATTAGTGGTTCTCTCTTGGTAGTAAAGAAAGATGGCCTGTTGTTGAAGGTGTGCTGATTGTGTGGGGAATCAAGCTCAAGTGCTTTTACTCACTGGGCTCTTATAGCACATGCCCAGCAAAGAACTGGTACATGAACTAAAAGGATCATGGCCCTAATGCATTTAAACATATTTGCTGAGGTTATATTTATCTTGTAGATTCCAAGCCCCGTTTCCATTTATCTCCTATCATCCAAGTGATGAAATGGGTTGGTTGCCTGACCTCCAAAGTGTATTCTGAACTGTATTATTCAGTCCCTGGAAGGATTTTTTAAGAGGGGGAAGAGCTGGGATGCAAAACAGATATTGTAGTATTCCAGGGTATCATTGATTTGAAACTGCTAATATGGGTCACCAAATTTCACTTCTGAGAGGACATAGCTTGAAAAATTGATATTAGTTCCCCTGATTTAATCAAATGGGTGTAAAAAACTCATAACTTGCCTCATGTGATCAGGTGGTGCACCAATGTCTTTGATGATTCTATTACTAGGGATGGTCTGAATCTTGGGCTCCCCATTATGCTTTCCTGGGACTTGGGTGTGTTCAGCTTTTCCTAGGATATTGAAGAGTATGTGGTGAGAACTTAGGGGGGAATTGAGAACATCTTTTTTGGGTTACATGTCTGCTACACATTTGTCTCTGAAGGCCTTGATAATGAAAAGGTCTTACTTGTATATAAATAGTATTTTGATATCTCTACTAATGTGTCTTATCCATGGGTTAATGGCTAGGTTGTAGAGGGTAGTGTCATTAATGAAATTTCAATACTTGTATTGAAAACCCAATAGTTGAGCCCCAGTCCTCTGAAGGTGGATTGGGCCCCCAGGACAGCCCAGGACCTGCCAACCTGTTAAGTCACAGACTCAAATTGTTAAGTTACCCCACTACCCGCCAGCTTAATAATGAGGACTCCCTGAATGGTTGCCAGATTGCCGCCAAACCAGTGCCACTGAAGACCCATACCTAAGCAGGATACATGGTCTGCCTAAAGGAGGTTGGGAAAAGACTTACTACTAGCCCTGCCAACAAACACAAGCTGTTGCCAATCTCCAGTCCAGAAAGAGTATTATAATTGGCCAGCTCAGGTGACATGGTGAACAACAGCAGCAAAACAAAGCGTTGTCACTTCTGGTCTCCAGAGCCAGCCCAGCCAAGACCCGCTAAACTGATGCCACTGAGGGCCCAGACCTATGCGGAAGTTGTGGCTTGGGAAAGACCCACTACTAGCTCTGCCAATAAGCACCAACTGCCGACAGTCCCCAATCCAGAAAGGGAAATGCAATTAACCCGCTCAGGTGACATAGTGAACCACAGCGGCAAAATTAAGCATTGCCACTTCTGTTCACCAGAGTGTACCCAACCAGGACCTGCTGCTCTCAAGACCCTAATCCAAGATCCATGTCCTACCGGCAAACCACCCATGGACCTGAAGTCCGCAAAAAGAGAAAAAGCAAAATCACATGGTATAAGAATGCTGGCAGTGTGGTTATGACCACATTGTCATTTTTGATAATAAAGTTTTATGAACCTTTGGTTCAAACAAATCTTACCTTATCTAGTCTTAGTGATCTTCCATCTTAACTCTGTTCAAGTAGACCATCAGGTAACCGCCCCCTCTAGAGACCAACCTGCTGATCCTTCCTATGCACTATACTGTCCCCCTGGAGCCCCCTTTGGACCTGTGCATTTTATTAAATACCTGCCCAACCCCGCCTACTCTAAGTAAAACTTGGAGAACATCCTCATTTCTGATCCCTTGGCAAGGACTAGAGAAAATGAATACACAGCATGTGAAGGAAAGAGGATCAAGGTGCCACCCTTATTGTTCAAAGACAAGTACAATTATCTACCGGCATACTTTGTCCCCATGACTCCGCCCTTAACCCCAAGACCAGACTGCCCAATGGAACCTACTGCTGCAGCTGAGACCACCTCTACCCAACTGTTTGGAGTACTCTATATCACTTTGACAGGATTGGCGGATTCCATGGTCCCTAACTCTGGACCCTGGTCCTTATTTGGGCAATTTGTATATTACATTATCAAGTTAGCACCCATTCTATGGTGGGCTTTACCTGCTGGCTTGGCCTCACCCCATCCTGAGCTGCCCAATGCCTCTACCTATGCCTGGCTTCCTGATATGTAGGGCCTAATGATTCTCTCTGGAAAATCCCCAGAGATGGGGATCTCATCTGTATCTCTAAGAAATTTTAATACTATGATCTTTGAATCCCTCAGTAGGGACCTGTGTTATTCTCTGATGTTATCTGGTAATGAATATGCCTTTGAGAATGTATCAGTCATGTCCATGTTAACCCGCCATATGCTTTTTACTGTTCCAAAAAATGGCTATGTCTTGTTGGTTCTTGTCTCTCAGGAAATTTTTCACAGTGTGAACATTCTCTTCAATGCTTCACACTGAGGTGAAGCCATCTTGGCTCTCATGTGTGGCCTTGGATATGATTAAAATCAGTATGGAGACTAGGATCATGCTGAGAATTTCTGATAAGTGTTTAGAAATGTGATGGACTTCATTTCTTTATATCCTCTCTGGATAAATTCTTGTTTAGGAGTATTGTTAGTCTCTTTTTCTGTAAAGTTATTCCCTCATTTGGCCTTTGATAGGATAATCCCTCCACCACACAGAGAAAACCTTCCAAAACCCAGTCAAACCTCTCAATTATCTTGGAAATTTGACCCATACTGTATACAAAAGATTTTTACTGGAATACTCCGCAGACTCCCCTGCCTTTGTTGCCCCACCCTGGGAAGAAATACTGATCAATATTAGACTATCTGTTGGCCTGATATCAACTTTTTCTAAAAACCATCAAGGCCAGTCAATCAAAATTGTCCACATTTATCCCCCAGTCTCAAATGATTCTCAAGAATCACAAATATACACCAGCCAATTAAATGGTGGTTCAGAAATTAATATGGAACATCCAGTCCCCCTGGCTTTTTCAGCAAAATTTCTCTTCCAACCAATCAGGTTGGACTAAATGTATCAGGTGATCATTCTGCTCCAAACTAACTCCCTTAAGAAAAACCAGGGGAATTTTGGTCCCATGATTGCTCATTCTATACTCATGTCAAGTATATACTTCTGGGAAATATAATAAACAAGATAAAGGGGAAAATTAAGAAGAGAATGATACTTTATTTGATATGAATATAGAGTGTTATATAGTATCATGGGAAGCTACATACTGTCCATGTATGTCATGGTGGTCATGGGGCTTATATGACTAATTGTTCCTCTTAAGTCACAAGGCTTGTCCAAGTAGTGTTCCTCTCAGGACTTGAAATGTTTGATCCCTGTAATAGATGGACAAATGATAACAGTGTCAACAACTTAATGATTAGTTGGGGAATCATTTGGCAAGTCACTCAGGGATTTACTTTTCCAAGAGAGAGTAATCAAAGATGTTGAAACATCTTCCTCTGGGGTGCTAGAAGGTGGAACCTTAGGAATTTTCTTGAGAGTGTTGGGATTTTGGGCTTGTTATTAATTCAGTTTGGTATTGGGAACAAGTAATTGTGAGTTGTGTTGTGCATTCCTTGCATTACACAAGCAGAGTTGGTTGTGGTACATATGTTTGAGTTTGGTATGCTCACCAATTCCTTTGATGAGGTAAGTGTTTTTCAGCTTTACTTCCATGAAAATGCCTGGTCCTCATAATCCTGGATCCAATTTGAGCATATTGCAATTAACAACCCAGATTCCCCCCAACTAGGAAGCGTTCCTGTTGTAATGAGATTGCTTTTCTCTCAATCCTTTTCTTTTCTTTGTCTTCTTGGTATTTTCTGGCCTGCTGTACACCTGGATCACTGTTGTCTGGCACTCTCTTGGGAAGAGGTAATAATGGTCCTGCAGTAGTACTAACAATGGCGGGTTTGTGCCCTTAGATGAGTTCATACAGGCTTTTGCCCGTATTGCGGTTAACTCGTGTTCTGCACACCATAAGTGCTGTTGGAAGCATGTATACCCAGGCCTTTGGATTGTTGGCAGATAAATTACTGAGGGCCTCTACAATAGAACCATTTAGTCTTTCAACTCTTATGTTGGCTTGTGGGTGATAGGGACTGTCTATGGTATGCTTTATTCCGTTTTGAAAAGGTAGATGTTGGTGGCAATGGCTTTAAGTTTTGTTTCTCTGTCTGTGATTAGGAGTTCAGGTTTACCAAACTTAGCTATGATTTCCTTGCCAATGACCTGTCTTAAATTATTTCCTTTGTGTTCTTTTGAAGCCTGTGCTATAGGCCACCTAGTTGCATAGTTGATAGCTGTTGTTGTAACTGTACTGTTTTAGCAGAGTTACAAAGGGAAAATATTTAGAAACTAGATAATATTCTTTATTGAGAGGTAATGATTATATATCTATTGTGAATTGTGGATAACAGGAACATGATAGTGTTGATCACACCATGGGATGTTGAAGGGAGTGGCTTGATACTGGTAATGAGTCAAGCACCAAAACAAGGTATCCACTGCAAGGATAATCATTTGTTCATGTTGTTGGATTTGGAAATTCAAGTTGTCTTCCTAACTTGGCTTCAGGTGAATGGATAATTGGGTTGTGGGTCACAAACCTGCTTACTTGGAACCTTGCTGGCAGGTTGAGCCTGCTGTTTTGACACCCCCCACTGAGGATTGATCTCCTCTGGGGCAGGTTGTCAGGGAGGCCGTTGGGAGCCCAGGCGCCATACTAGACTAATTGTTGTTTGGTGGTGTGTCAGGAAGCCAGTCATAGGTAGAGGCATTGGGCGGCTTGGGGTGAGGTGCAGCCAAGCCAGCAGGTAAGGCCCACCATAGAATGGGTGCTAACTTGATAATGTAAGATACAGATTGCCCAAGCAAGGACCAGGGTCCAGAGTTGGGGACCATGGAATCCACCAATCCTATCAAAGTAATGTAGAGTACTCCAAACAGTTGGGTAGAGGCAGTCTTGGCTGCAGTGGTAGGTTCCAGTTGGCAGTCTGGTCTTGGAGTTAATGGCAGAGCCATGGGAACAAAGTACGCTGGTAGATAGTTGTACTTGTCCTTGAACAATAAGGGTGGTATCTCAATCCTCTCTCCTTAATGTCCTATGTATTCAGTACTTCTAGTCCTTGCCAACGGGTTGGCAATGAGGATGGTTTCCAAGCCGTACTCCAAATAGGCCGGGTTGGGTGGGTATTCAGTAAAGTGCACAGGTCCAAAGGGGGCTCCTGGGGGACATTATAATGCCTGGGGCGGTTTGGCAGGTTGGTCTCTGGAGGAGGCGGAGGCCTGGTTGTATACTTGGCTGGAATTAAGATGGAAGATCACTAAGACTAGATAGGGTAAGATTTGTTCAAACCAAAGGTTCATAAAACTTAATTATCAAAAATGACAATATGGTCTTCACCATACCGCCGGGGTTTTTATACCATGTGAATTTGCTTCTTTGCCTTTTGCAGGCTTTGGATCCATGGGTGGTTTGCTGGTAGGGCATGGATCTTGGCTTGGGGTCTGGAGGGCATTGGGTCCTAGTCAGGCACACTCTGGAAAACAGGAATGCTTAATTTTGCCGCTTTGGTTCACCATGTCACCTGAGCAGCCTAATTGCATTCCCCTTTCTGGACTAGAGACCAGCAGCAGTGGGTGATTATTGGCAGGGCTTATAGTGGGTCTTGTCCAAGCCACGGCTTCTGCGTAGGTCTGGGCCCTCAGTGGCACTGGTTTGGCGGGTCTTGGCTGGAATAGCTCTGGGGAACAGAAGTGGCAATGTTTTGTTTTGCCGTCCTTGTTCACCACGTCATCTGAGCTGGCCAATTGCAATACTTTTTCCAGACTGGCAACTGGCAACAGCTGGTGTTTTTTGGCAGGGCTAGTGATGGGTCTTTCCCCAGACTCCTTTAGGCAGACCACATCACCTGCATAGGCATGGGTCTTCAGTGGTGCCAGTTTGGTGGCAATCTGGCAACCATTCAGGGAATCTTCATTATTAGACCAGCAGGCTGCAGAGTAATTCAATGATTTAAGTCTGTGACTTATTGGTTTGGCAGGTCCTGGACCATCCTGGGGGGTCTGATCCGCCTTCAGGGGACTGGGGTTTGACTCTTGGGCTTTCAATACAAGTATTGAAATGTCATTCATGACATGGCGGGTAACACAGTCTCTTGTTGCTTTTGCCTTGCCTTGCAAGGCCTGAGGCAATCATGGTGGAAGGCTTTGTCTTGTTTTTGTTTCCTGAGTGCTTGCACAAGATAAATGTTGTTTTTTTACCTTTAGGATGATGACAGGGCCAACTTTTCCGGCTGTAGTTTACTCTTGTTGGTATTCATGACCCAGACCTTGTTGCCAACCTCATGTCTGTCTTTGATGGGATAAAGGTCTTTTGTAGACGCTTTTTTACTTTTCTGATTGGTTGCTATTGACCTGTATGACCTGGGGATCTGAGCAGGATGGAACCTTGTCTGGCATCTCCAGCTTAGGTCCTAATAGTGCCTAGGTGATATTGGGTTGTGTTCCATAAACTAGCTTGAAGGGTCTTTTGCCAGTGGATCTGTTCACACAGGTCCGGCATACGAGCAATACAGTTGGTAGCTGCTTGTACCAGTCCTCAGGTCTCCTGGGAGTGAGCTTGGCCAAGGCTTGCATGAGGCTACCATTTAGTCACTCCACACATCCATTGGCCTGAGGATGGTAAGGTGCTGTCACTGTGTGCTGGACCCCATTCTTGGTGAGGTATACATTGGTGTCTTCAGAGGTCAATTCTTTGCCTCTGTTGGTTATCAGGAGTTCTGGCTTTTTGAACTTGCTGATGATTTCTCTTCCTATGAAGCGTCACACGTAATTGCCTGTATGTGTTTTAACTGCTTGTGCCACTGGCCATTGTGTGGCAAAGTTGATGGTGGTAATAATGTACTTCTTGTAATTATGTTTCCCGGGCATAGGCCCCACAATATCCAGGACCCACACTTTGAATGATAGCTGCGTACAAATAGGTAATACTGATTTAGGCGGGGTCTCACTCTTTACAAATTTCTCACATACTTTGCACTGGTCCAAGACTTCCTGAACGTCTCAATACAAAGTTAGCCACCAGGCTTTATGTTTAAGGAATTTGTAATGGTTACAAATTTTTGCGTGGCTCAGGTCTCTGTGGTAGCGTAAGATTGTATAGACTTGCTGATGAGTGGGAATATATGGGATGTTTGTTCCGTTGGACATTGTTTTGGTGTAGGGTTATATATATATTGGCAAATAGGTGCTTATTCTTAATGGTGGTTTCTTTTGCTATATCTGTAGTACCTGGGGGAAACCCTTTGTCCTTTGTACAAAGCACCAGGAGAGGCCAGTCTGGGTTGAGCCCATTCTTGCCCCTTGTGGCTCTGACATATAGGCGTGACAGCGTGACAGCGCATCAGCCATGGCAAGCTCTGGGCCAGGCTTATATTGTATGAGCATGTTGAACCTCTCCAGAAGCTCCATCCAGCAGGCTTGTTGGTGGGATAGGTTTGCTTGGGTCTTAAAGTAGATGAGTGACTTGTGGTCTGTCAAGGCTGTGAACTCTTCTTGCTGTTCTAGATAACAACACCATTTGACTAGGCAGTGTACAATGACAAACAGCTCTTTGTCATGTATGGGATACTAACACTTGCCATCTGTCAACTTGCATGATTCATAGGCCACAGGTAGGAAGTCACCATTGTTATTTTTTATTTGTAGTACCCCTCCAATGGATGCGTCAGAGGCGTCTGTCTTCATTTGATACTCCCCATCACGTTTGGGGTACTGAAGGATGGGTGCCATTTTAAGTTTCTCTTTAAGACGTCTGAAGCAAAGGTCTTGTTGGGGGGGGGGGGGGTCCATACAAACTTGGATTTGGCTTCAGTAATGGCGGACAGAGGTGCAGTTAGGACGCCACAGTTGGGTATGAATTGCCGTACATGGCAACCATTCCCAGGAATGTGTGGAGTTCTGACTTTTCCTTTGGCGGTGACATTTTGCAAATGGCCTGGATTTTCTGGCTTTCAGGTTTAATACTGTCTTTCAAAACTATGTGTCCCAAGAAAGGTAGCTGCTCGCGGAAGAACTGGCACTTGGAGGGCTTGGCTAGCAGCTTATGTTGCGCTAGGGTGGCAAAGTCTGCCTCTAGGTCCTTGTGATGCTGTTCCACTGAGGGGCTGTAGACAATGATGTTGTCCAGGTATACCAGGAAATACTTGCCAATGTGGGGAGCAAACACTTTGTTCATGAAGGCCACAAAGGTTGACGGGGCGTTTGTCATACCAAAGTTGAGTATCACACACTCATACAAGCCATATTTAGTGCAGAAGGCTGTTTTGGGAATATCTTCTTCCTTGATATGGATCTGGTTATATCCTGCAGTCAGATCAATCTTGGAGAAGACCAAAGCACCACCCAAGGCATCAAAGAGGTTGTCAATGAGTGGTAGTGGGTAAAAATTCTTGATAGTAACTTTGTTTAGGGCTTGATAGTCTGTGACTAAGCGCAGGGTACCATCTTTCTTTTCTACAAAGAATACAACAACACCAAAGGGGGACTGTGAGGGGTGAACAAGTCCCTTCTCCAATGCCTCCTTGAGGTAAGCACATAGGGCGTCATCCTTGTTTGGGGTGAGTCAATAAATGGGTTGCGCCTTAGGTACTGCTCCTTTGAGTTGGATGGAGTGTTGGATGTGTTTTTCTGGCGGCAACCCTGGTAGAGCTTATTTGAAGATTTTTGGATGGCGGGCTACAATTTTGCAATCCTGAGGAGTAGTGGTGTCCTGGTGATCCTTGGAGTGTATGATCTTGATTTTCAGGAGTCCCAGTTGATTGCCTTGAGGTTCTCCTTTTTGTCCAGGGTTTCTGTAATGCATACAAAGACATGGTTGCGTAGGAGTTGATCCACCAAATCAGGGTATATCTGGTGGTTGACGCCTTTGCATTTGATGGTCAATACTGAGGTAACCCAGTCCATGTAGGGGTTGTTCTTTTGTAACCAATCCAGCCCCAGTATAATGTCAAACTTGGGAAAATCAATGACAGGACCTTGAATGGTGGAATGTAGGTTCTCTAGCATGATGGAGAAGGGGCAGTTCACCATGTCATGGCAATGTGATATTCATCAGCTAAAACCATGTTTTTAATCTGAAAGGATTAGTGGCTAGCTTGAACTTATCTGCAAAGTTGCTGTTGACCAGGGTTCAATCTGCGCCCAAGTCCAGGAGTGCTGAGCCTGTATAACTGCAAAAGCAGAAAGGATAAGACACCAGTTTTTTTGGTTGTCTGGCAATGGTGTACAATAATGGGTCTTCCAAGGGTACTTGAATAATTGGGCATTGATCCACGTCCTCAGGCCGGTATTCATTGTTGGGTGAGTCTGGAATAGTCTGGGGAGAGGTTGGCTTGCTTAGTGCTCTCCCTGAGCTTTTCCCTTGTCTTGGCTATCTTGAGTGGCAGTGACATGGAAATGGGTTTGATTTGATTGGCTGTTGTTCCTGTTCCTGTGTCCATTTGAACTTGTGGGTTTGTGGTTTGAACTGCTGTTGTTGTTCCCAGGGGGTGATCTGTTAGAACGCCCAGATGGGTGAGAATCTTTGGGCCGCTCTCTCTTTCCTGTTTGTGCCTTGTTGAGAGTTTTGGTCATTTGTTCCGCTTTATCTACCTTGCAGTATAGGCTTTGCAAGTTAGTTACTTGATCCAGGTTCATGTGCCTCATTACATGCAACTTGAGCGTGTTGTAGTACATGAGGTGAGTGGCTGGAGTGTCAAAGGCCATGTTGGAGGGGGCACATAGTCAGAGTTCCTTTTAGGCGTGGGTGAGCTCCTTTATGGTGCCAGTCTGGGTCAAGTTCTTCACTTGGCGGATGATCATGAGTGCAGTGTCCTTCAGCACAAATCTTGCCAAGAAGTCCTGTTTGAAAGTGTCCCAATTCTTCTTGATGTGTTCTTCATGCCACTTTTTGCACCAGGTGCTAGCGTTGTGTGTCAATCAAATGGAGATTTCTGCAATCCAGAATTGCTGTGGGCATTCCATCTGAGCCAGCTTGCTTTGGGCAGACTGAATCCATGGCACAGCGTTATTGTTGTTGGCTCCAGCAAAAAGTTACAGGACAGCGCTTTGAAGTCTTTGTGTATGTAGGCTGGTATGGTACTCTCATCAGTTGCACAAGGAATAGTGGGGGCAGCCTGCAAGAACCCTTGTGCAGACAGGGCGTTGAAGGCGGAAAGCGGGATCACCATGTTCTGGTACAGGACAAAGCTATCTGGTATTTTGGTACCAGGTGCGTACAGAGTCCAGTCTAGCAGGAGGCCAGACATGATTCTATCAAGGATTTGTTGACCGCGGCAAGTACGGGCAAAAGGCGGAATTTTGCAAGATAAGGTAGGATGGGGAACCTACTTCTGCTACCAATATTGTAACTGTGCTGTTTTAGCAGAGTTACAAGGGGAAAATATTTAGAAACTAGATAATATTCTTTATTGAGAGATAACAATTATATAGTTATTGTGAATTGTGGATAACAGGAACATGATAGTGTTGATCACACTGTGAGATGTTGAAGGGAGTGACTTGATCCTTTCAATGAGCCAAGCGCCAAAACAAGTTACCCACTGGAAGTGATCAGCTTCTGTTCATGTTATTGTATTTTGAAATCCAAGTTGTCTTCCTAACTTGACTTTGGGTAAATGGATAATTAGGTTGCAGGTCACAAACCTGCTTACTCAGAACCTTGCTGGCGGGTCAAGCCTGCTAATTTGACACTGTGTTATTTACTTTTTGCCTTTTTTATCACCGGTCATTGATCCCACAATATCCAGTGACCACACTTTGAAAGGCTGTGTGATTGACACTGGTATTACTGACTTGGGGTGCTTTGAAGCAGGCATACTTTTCACAGACTTTGCATTGATCTAGTACTTCCTTGATGTTGTCCAGCATGTTGGGCCACCAGTAGCATGACTTGAGGTATTCATACAAGTCCCTAATACAGGTGTGTCTCATATCTCTGTGATATTGAAGGATTGTGTCAATTTTTTGTATTGATGGGACGTAGGGTACAGTATCACCACTTGGTAGTATGTGGTGTAGAGTACCATATACATTTTTGAACAGGTGTTTGTTTTTATGACTTTCTCTCTGATGTCCATTGGTTTACCAGGTGGAAACCCCTCTTGGAGAATTCCCATTATTAACATGGGCCAATCTGGGTCTCCATAAGTGCATAGGAGATGTTTACAGTATAGCCTTGACAGGGCATCTGTGGTAAGCATTTCCTTGCATGGTTTGTATTTAATTATCATGGGGTACCTCTGTATGAGGCTCATTCATTCAGCATTTTGTCTAGATAGGTTTTTTTGAGTCTTAAAGAATACCAATGACTTGTAGTTGGTTAGCACTTTGAATATCTGTGAAAATTTCAGATAACATTGTCACTTCATTAGATAGTGTATAATAGCTACCAGTTCTTTGTCATGTATCAGACATCTTTTCTCACCATCAGACAGCTTTCTTGATTAATATTCTACAGGGAGGAAGTCCTTTTCTACAGTTTAAATTTGGATTACTCCTATTATTGCATAATTGGAATTGTCAGTTTCTAATTTGTACACTCCTCCACAATTTGGATATCACAAAATAGGGGCAGTGACCATAGGTTATTTTAATTGTCTAAAGTGCTGGTCCCTCAACAGTGTCCATACAATTTTTTGTCTTGCCTGTGATTGAAGATAATGGAGCAGTCATGGCACCCCAGTCAGGGATGAACCTCCTAACATATACTACTATGCCTAGGAACCTATGAAGCTCACTTTTATTTTGCGGCGCTGGCATGTTGTTTATGGCTCAAATCTTTTCTGGTCTGGTTTTACTCCTTCCTTGTTGATAATGTGTCCTAAAAATGGGAGTTCTGATGAGAAGAGGTCACCTTTTGAGGGTTTGGCTATAAGTTGGTTATCTTGAAGGGTGTGGAGGACCAGACAGACGTCTTTCCAGTGTTGCTCTACAGTTGGGCTGTATATGATTATGTTGTACAGGTAGATGATAGCCCTTTTTCTAATGTGTTCCTTGAAGGCTTTGTTCATAAAGGTTACAAAGGTGCTTAGGGATTTTGTCATGCCAAAGTTGAGGACCATACATTCAAAAGAGCCATATTTATTTCTGAAAGCTGTTTTGGGTATGTCCTCTGGTTTAACAAAAATTTGGTGATAACCTGCTGTCAAGTCAATTTTTTTGAAGACTTGGGACCCCCAGGGTGTAAAAAAGGTCATAAATCAGGGGCAGGGGATACCTGGTCTTAATTGTGACCTTGTTGAGCGCCCTGTAGTCTGTGACCAGGCAGAGTCTTTCATCTTTCTTTGCTACAAAAAAGACATCACACCAAAAGAAGATTTGGAGGGCCATATGAGTCCTTTTTCAAGGGCCTTGTCTAAGTAAGCCTTCATTGTGTTGTCCTCTTGTAGTGTTAGGCGGTAGATAGGATGTGATTTTGGCACACTCCCTTTGAGGTCAATTTCATTCTGGATGCCCCAGTTGGGCAGTAGTCCTGGTAAATTTTCTTGGAAAGCAGAGGGGAATCCTTGGGTTAGCTGTTGTCAGATTGGGTCTTATTTGAGGGAGGTCTTCACATTTTTAAAGTGGATAATCTCATACATGCAGGTGTTTCAATTGATCTTGCTAGGATCCTTTTCTTCTTCTGCTTCCGTGATTTTCATAAATACATGGTCTCTCATAAGTGTGTCAAGGGGGTTGAATACACATGGTGAGACTACTAAATATTGACACTTTTTTAATAAGTAGAAAACTGTTTCCTGAATATTTTGATAAGGAGCGCCTTTTGGGGAAGCTTTAAATATAAAAAGTAGGAAGAGAAGAAGTATATTTTATTGGATAATACTTTAGACTTATATAGATTTAGCTGTGGCGGGGATATTAGTTGGACCAAACCCAGGGGCTGGTCATGTGCTGGATGGGTTTGAGTTGCTGGATACCTGGACAGTCATGTGATATTGGTTTGTTGCCATTTCTGGTATGTCAAATGGTATATTAGAAAGGCACCAAATTGGGCAATGACTGGATGTTAGATGTGATGGCAATAGCTGGAATACTCATACATCCAGCTCCTTGACTACACACCCTTAAGGGGTTACTCTGGTACATCAGGAGGGGGCTTTGTCTTGACGGCTGCTGCCTGATGTTCCTGGAATTGTTTGCTAGTCAGTACTAGCCAAGTTGAGTGTTTTCCTTTGCTAGGGCGGAGGCAAGATCTGTGGTACTTTTTGGTGATGGGCTCTTTGGCACCCTGGAACTTAACCAGGTAGGTGTTCCTGTCTGGTCAGTATCTGATGATTCTTCCTGGTCCCCTGTGTACTGAGTCTAGTTTCTTTCTGTTCTCAGCTAGGACCCAGACAGGGGAGTTGATGGGGAGTGGGTCCTCTGTTGAGATTACCTTTTGAGTTTTGAGTCTCTTTATTTCTGCCAGTTTGGCTTTGAGGCGTATTTGTTGTATTGCTGGTTTCTGTTCTACTGTGGGAGGTTTCCCTGGGGGATCTTCACTATGTGGTTGGTTATTGTGGGTGACTATTTCTGGCTTGTACCCGTATGTTAGTTCAAACAGTGAGTATCCTGTCCCTTGATTGGTACAAATCCAGGATACTAGTAATGCATGTTTCACATAGAGCAACCATATGTCTTTGGCTTTGCCATCCATTATTTTCTCCAGGGTTCTGATAAGGCTGCTGTTCAGGTGTTCAACTCTGCTGTTGGCCTGTAGCCTGTAGGGCAAGGTTGTGGAATGTTTGATGTTCTTTGTTTTTAGATTGTCATTTACTACATGGTCTGTTATATCTTTTGCTCCATCTGTTATGATGTATTCTGGAGTGCCGTAGTCCGCTATAATTGCTTTATTGATGAATCAATTTATTGTTTCCGCCTTGTGATCTTTTGTTGCCCAGCAGATGGACCAACATGTGGCAAAGTCAATGGCTACAATTAGGAAACATTGTTTTGTTTTGGTTTCTGGGAAGGGTCCCACTACGTCCAGTCCCCAAACCTTGAATGGTTTGGGGTCAGGTACTGGGTTAACTGTTGGCTGTGGCGCCTTGGTACTAGCATATTTTTCACATACTGTACACTTTTTTAGAACATTGATTATGTCTTGCTTCAGGTTGGGCTACCATACTATCTCTTTTAATGTGAGATATAGGTTGTTAGCCTTTGTGTGTCCTAGCAGACAATGGTGTATTAGTATAGTGTTGGCTCTTTGTGAAAGTGGGATGTATGGAATGTGTTTCTCCTTGATGATTTGATATACCATGCCATTTGATATGTGGAAATGTTTTTCATTCCTTACTAGCGTATCATGGGTTAATTGATGTGTGGAGGGATCCTTTCCTTTTGTCTTGTACTCAGTGTTGTACAGGTTTGGCCAGTCAGGGTCCAGGTGGTCAGGGTGATCCTCTCTTAGCTGGCATAGTATAGAGAGAGCATCAGCTGTGATCAGCCCTGCCCCTTTTTTTATTGGATGTCCAAGTTAAGCTTTTCCAGCAAGGACATCCATTTGGCTTGTTGCCGTGCAAGTGCATTCTGAGTTTTGAAGTAAATTAAGGATTTATGGTCAGTTAGTACTTGGACATTTAAATGTACTTCCAGATAACATCTCCATTTCTTGCATGCGTGGTATATTGCTAGCAATTCCTTATTGTGTATTAGGTATCTCTGCTCATTATTAGTTATTTTCTGCTTTTTTAACATACTGGCAGGAAGTCTTGCTGCCCTGGCTGGCAGATGCACAGGACTGCACCAATGGCGGTGTTGCTGGCATCTGACTCAAGCTCATAGCACCTGTTGTTATTAGGATATTGCAAGATAGGTGCTTCAATCAAAGCTTGTTTTAATAGTTGGATATTCTTGTTGCATTCTGGAGTCCAGATGAATTTCTTTTTGGCATTACCTTTGGTTAGGTCATTGATTGGTGCAGTGATTTTTCTGCAGTGTTTGATGTATTTCCTTAGGTAAGCTACCATGCCAAGAAAGCAGTAACTTGTTTCACGGAGGTGGGGCGTTGCATGTTATTTATGGCTTTTATTTTATCTGGGTCTGCTTTGATGCCACTGTCAGAGATAATGTGGCCCAAGAACAAGAGTTCCTTTTCCATAAATTAGCACTTACTAGGATTAGCGTATAGTTTGTGCTTTGCAAGTCAATTGAGTTTCTTGCAGACATGCATGAGGTGTTCCTCTTTTGTTTTTGAAAATATGATGATGTCATCAAGGTAGAATAATGTGTTTGAGAGACCGGTTAGCGCTTGGTTCATCATGGTGACAAACATTGCGGGAGTGTTGGTCATCCCAAAGTTCATTATTTTACATTCAAACGACCCAAATTGTGTGCGGAATGCGGTCTTTGGTATGTCCTTCTCTTTGACTTCAACTTGGTTATAACCAGATGTGAGGTCAATTTTTGAGAAATCTTTTGCTCCAGAGAGCCTTGCAAATAGGTCTTCTATGAGGGGAAGTGGATATTTATTCTTTACTGTACTTGTGTTTAGTGCTCTGTAGTCAGTAACTAGGCAAAGGGATCCTTCTTTCTTCTTTACAAAGAAAACTGCTGCCCCCACGGGGATCCAGACAGGCAAATGAATCCTTTGGCTAGATTGTCCTCAATGTGGGCTTTAAGTGTTTGGGTCTCCATGGGAGAGAGTCTGTAGAGGGGTGCAGGTTTGGGCATGGCTTTGCATAAGTCAATGCCATGTTTGACCTCTTGTTTGGGGGGTAACTCTGTGAGTTCTTCCTTGAATACATGAGCATATTCATTTAGGAGTGCCGCAAGTTCTGGGCATTGGATCTTTTGTGTTTGTATATTATTAAATTTAGAGTACCTCATTATGTGGAGGGTACTGTCTTTGGTTAGATGTTCAGATTAATCTTGATTTATGACTTGGACAAATACTGTATCTCTTAGAATTAGGTTGTTGGGTTCTTTGAGAATGTTGAAATTGACTCCATTGCGTTTTATTGTCATGGTTTTTTGTCTTCCAACATATGCTGGGATTCACTTGGGTGAACCAGTTCATGTCTGCTAAAATGTTGTAGTTTATGTTGTTCATGAAAAGTCCTTTGATAGACGTTTGTATGCCTTGGAGGTCAATTCTGAAGGGAGTTGTTTTGCCTTTGAGTAGAACTTTTGATTTTTCTGCCATCTTGGCGTATTTGAAGTTGGATTTGACAACTGGTATTTTGTACTTGGTTACAAAAGGTTTGCTAACCATAGTGTGTTGTGCACCAGATTTGAATAGAATTTTATGTGTATGAGATTTGTAAGTGCATGGATAGACAAGAAGTTGTGAGCAATCTTTAATTTTTACGTTCATAAAAATGGAGACTGCGGGACACAGGGGATGCGAGCAGCAAAGTTTGTGCCTTGGTACTTCTTCTTGTCAAGTTGGGGGGAGACAGGGGCACTTAAGCCTGTTCCCCCTCCTCTTTTCCCTGTCCCTTTTTTTGAGACCTTTGAGGTCAGAGAATGTGGGGTCAGATTTGTAGCGGGTTACTACTTCAGTGTTGTTAACTTCAGCGGTGTCCTCTTTCTTGGGACAGGAGCGGTTTGTGCTTTGGCTACAATTGCCATTGTTAAAATTCAAGTTGCTGTTGTTATGGTTGGTATTTTGGCGTTTATTGCCATTTGTGTTTTCTCTGCCATTGCCATTTGAGGAGCAGTTGCCGTTACGTGCAGCATATTCCATGTTTGCGCGGTTTTCAGCGCGCTTGGCTTCAGCACTGAGCGCGGGCATGGAGGTGTTAGCCTCTGGGCAGATGAGGGCAGCAACAGAGGGCTTCATTCTGTTGATGAATGATGCTCTGGTGTGTACGTCTTTAGCTTGTGCTGGGTTTTGGATATTGCAATGCATTTCCTCAAATTCATTGGCATAGGCTGCAATAGTGATCTTCTGAGGAAGATCACTGAGCTGTATTGCAATGTCTTGGAGAGATTCAGTGACGCAGAAATTGTGGGTTATGTCCACTTTGAACTCTTCCCAGTTGTCAAGCTGGTTGTCAGTTTGTGAGCCAACCCAGGTGGCAAACCAGTTAGCTGCGGCCTTGTACAGGCGCTTGTTGGCTTCCTAGACCCATTTCTCATGCAGGATGCAGCTGGCGTGGATTTTAGCGGCTGTGTGGTCTAGCCAGTTGATGACGTTTTCTTTGTTTTTTCCAAAGAACTTGTCAATACCAATGTATTTGGTGTTGGTAACTTTGCTTGCAATAGGCAGTTGTGGGTTTGTTTGTGGTTGTAGAGAGTGACTGTATTGAATTATCTTGGTGCATGCTTTGGGCATAACCAGTCCTTTAAATGCAGTGCATCTACTAGGAATATCTTCATTGATGTTGTGGGCGCAGAAGTACGTTTTTCAGGTATCCTGGGATGTGGCCTGGTTGAGTACATGAGCAAAGATGGGCGGGTTCTGTTCAGTCATTTTCTCTTTCATTGGCGTGGTCAAAAACCGTAGTGCTACCAGTGATAAGGAGAGCCTTTTGGGGAAGCTTCAGATATAAAAAGTAGGAAGAGAAGAAGTATATTTTATTGGATAATACTTTAGACTTATATAGATTTAGCTGTGGCAGGGATATTAGTTGGACCAAATCCAGGGGCTGGTCATGTGCTGGATGGGTTTGAGTTGCTGGATACCTGGACAGTCATGTGATATTGGTTTGTTGCCATTTCTGGTATGTCAAATGGTATATTGGAAAGGCACCAAATTGGGCAATGACTGGATGTTAGGTGTGATGGCAATAGCTGGAATACTTGTACATCCAGACCCTCAACAATTTTACTTAGTAAATAATAAGCTTCAAAATACTTTTTAGGGTAATGTGACTACATATGTCACAAGTGACAAACTCCTACTGACCATGATTACTGAAAAGCCCTAACTGTGGGATTCAAACCCTAAGACCCCGCGGGCTGCCAGCTCACAGGACCAGCCGCCCAGCCGCCCGCAGATTTTTGGGCTCAAGCCAGAGAAGATCTTGACTTCAGAAACCCCCTTAAAGCTGGATGAATTGAAATCATCTACATTGATAACTCCTACACTAAAGGTTCCTGTTAACGCAACCAATCAGCAGTGGGCCAGCCATAGAAACCAAAATAACTCAGGCCTCCATGGGACTGAAATAGAAAAACTTCCCAACAAATGCAGGCCACCCAGAAATAACCAACCCCACAACCCAACAAGGAAATTGGAGTATTCCCAGTTCAAATCAGCCAATGATTTAACCCCCAAAATGAATGCCACCAAAGACAAGAAAGATCAGGTAAATGGTACCACCTGGGCCAGAGAAATTTGTAAAAGTTTCCCCATGACAGATGGGCATACTTATACCCTGGACCGCCGGGAAGATGCCCATTGCCATTCTTGAAATAAAGTGACATGAACCTTTGGTTCAACCAGGTTATTCCATATTTGATTTTAGTTCTATTTTATCTACAGTCTATCTCCCACAGTTCTGCATCCCACACCATACAACCCCAAGAAACCGCAGACTAACTGCCTGAGTTTTACTGTCCACCAGGAGCTCCCTACGGCCCAGTACATTTCACCAAGTACCCCCCAATCCTGCGTATTTGGAGTGCACCCTAGAGGAAATCCTAATCTACGGCCCCAAGGCCCAAACTAGAGAGACATAAACTATCTACTGGGAAGGTACAAGATCACTAGACCTCCCCTGTTATTCCGCAATAAGTATAACCACCTGCCTGTGTATTTGGTCCCCATGACTCCGCCTCTCATCCCACGGCCTGACCGCCCACAAGAATCTGTTGCTGCCAATGAATCCACTTCCACTAAGATATTTGGGGTGATGTACATCACCCTTACCAGCTTGATAGATTCTATGGTACCAGCCAGCAGTCCTTGGGCCCTCTTGGGCAAATTGTTATCTTATATTGTAAAGTTAGCTCCAATCTTGTGGTGGGCCCTCCTAGCCGGGCCCGTGGGCCATCTGCCTGCAAGTTCTCAGGAACCCCCTACAGGCTGAATCCCTGACAACATAGCTTAAAAAAAGACTAGAAAAAATGAAACAAGACACCTGAAAAACTAATAAAAATATACTTTATTTTATTTTACTATGAAATTAGCTATAGTTACTATAAAATGTTTTCACACTATAAAAAATAAAAAGCCCAACATGAAAAAATTACTACATAAAAATTCACATATTATAGGAGACTATTATAATCAGAAACAGTATATAAAATTATTTCTACATTGAAAACTAAAAAATACATATGCCTTACTAGTAAAATACCACCATAGGCCAGATAATACAGCCTAAGGCATCAAACTATTAAAAAAGTTATGGTTTTTAAAAAAATCATTATAATTATTTAGACTACTTCTTTATAATAAAATATTATACCTGTTGCAACATCTTCAATTACTCCTTCTAAGGAAAGCAAACCCCAAGTAACTCCTCAAATGATTCTCCAATTGATCATTAAGTCGGCAGCACTCTTATCATTTGCCCATCTATTACAGGGATCAAACATTTTGAGTCCTAAGAATAACACTACTTGGAAAAGCCTTATGACTGCAATGATGTACATGGGCAACATGTTGTGACATAAATCACTGGATAATATAAAGCTGTTTTTAAATGATGGGGAATTACCACCCAAATCCACATAGAATTGATGACTAACCACCAACGTGGCTTAAAGTATTTTTTGTGAAATTTCCAATTGTAACTCCAGGATTAAGTAGAACAATCAGTCCTAACCAGAGTAAACCAAGATAAATGACCTGGGAAAGCATTAATGCATCTTCAGTGTAGAATTCTGGGCATTGAGAAGTGACACAATTTTCATTTTCCAGAATGGGGGGAGGAGCTACAAAATTGGTTGGCACAAAATTAACATTTTGTGGTGCCAATGACAAAGTTCCAGATGCTGGGCCCCATCTTCCTGAAATGGTTCTGTTCAGAATCAGATTGTACAGGATATACTGCAACAACCCAAGCACAGGATGCATTTTTAAAATTTAAAATTAGAACTTGGGATACTTGATTTTTATTGATTAAATTTATAAGGACTCAACTCTTAGAGTTGAAACAGGGAAAATTATTCAAGATATATCAGAAAAGTTGACTAAGCAATACCACCTAAGTCTTGATCTCCTATTCCTTTGGCATCTTCAAGTAAGTATCTAGTCCAGGTTGCAAAGAACCCTTGCGTGACCAGTTTCTAACAACCATGCTGATTAATGAGCTTATATTGGGTGACCCTCATATTACATCAATTTATCAGCGTCAGTATGCAAGGGGGAGCTGATTTCATCTGGCAGACTGGAGCAGCTGTGACCCATTTTTGATGAACTGTTTGGTTTAAATCCTTTAACTTGGTCAATTTTGATACAGGTTTTCTGGCCTTCCGTGCCTTCTTACTTGGAAAAACAATACCTGGCATTATGTTACCTACTGTGACATTACCCTCCACTTTAGCCCTGGGCACAATACCACCATCTGGGAGATGGGATAAAGAGAAATTCTTATGGGCAGGGGGGAGCTTCATTGAGGCTAGGGTAAGTTCAGGGTGACCAATAGCAGTGTGATTGCGCTTTTAGAACTCGTGGATCAGATCAGAGGAATTTGAACAATTGTAGTGGGGAACCCAGGAGTTTTCAGAATCAGGATAACCTTTCTAAGATACCAAATATTCCAAACGGCGGCAATTCTTGCAGGAAGTCAGGATACAATTTAACTTGTACTCAGGTTCTCCTTCCACAAGAATGGGTTGGGAAGAGGGGTTCTCTGTTCCTTTGAAGGGAGTAAGGAGACATTCATGGAAGGTGTGGAACATCTTGAAAGCAGGAGGTAAATACAGCTGATAGGCAGAGGGATCAATCTGGCGTCCTACCTTGAAGGAACCAACTTGTTTGGGACCCAATTTGCAACAGGGAACCTTAAGTTTCATATTGCAAGCATCAACCATGACTAGATCACCTGGCCTGTAAGTTGGGCCTTCCTGGCGCTTGCAATCTGCGTATTCCTTGTATGTTGTCACGGCAGCGGCAAGAGTAACTTGGAGCTCCTAATGGACCCACTTCAATGCAGTGGCTTGATCAGTTGCAGCTTCCACGTTGCTAACCAAACAAGGACCAATGTTGGAAGAAAGATTGCAACTGTCAGGGATTCAACCTGTGGGGGGTTCCTGAGGACTTGCGGGCAGACAGCCCGCGGGCCCAGCAGGGAGAGCCCACCACAGGATTGGGGTTAACTTTACAATATAAGATAACAATTTTCCAAGGATTGCCCAAGGTCCGCTTGTAGGCACCATGGAATCAATCAACCCAGTGAGGGTGATATACATCCCCCCAAATATTTGGGTGGAAGTGGATTCATCAGTGGCAACAGATTCTTGTGGGCAGTCAGGCCGAGGGGTGAGGGGCAGCGTCATTGGAACCAAATATGCGGGCAGGAAGTTATACTTGTCTCGGAATAGCAGAGGAGGTATGGTGATTTCAATGCCTTCTTGGTATACGGTTTCAGTCTTTCTAGTTCTAGCTTCAGGTTTGTGGATGAGGATCTCCTCCAGAGTAAACTCAGAATGTGCCGGGTTAAGTGGGTACTCGGTAAAATGTACTGGGCCAAAGGGAGCTCCTGGTGGACAGTAAAGTTTGGGCGGCTGGTCCGCAGTTTCTTGGGGTAGGTGAACACGTGGGGAAGAGCCGCAAGAAGTAGACTGTAGATGAAGTAAAACTAATAATAAGTATGGTATGATCTGGTTGAACCAAAGGTTCATGTCAATTTATTGCAAGGATGGCAATGGGCAGCTTCCTGGCGGCCCAGGGTATAAGTATGCTCATCTGTCATGGCAAAACTTTCAAAGGTTTTCATGGCCTGGGTTTCCCCATCTACTAGGTCCTCACAGCCCTTGGTGGCAACAATTGTGGGGGTTATTTCATTGGCTGACTTGTAACTAGAGCACTCCAATTCCTTAACCAGGTCACGGGACGGGTCATCTCTGGGTGGCCTGTTTCTTATAAAAGGTATCTTTGTTTCTTCTTCTGTAGTGGCCCAGGTTAATCTGGGGTCTGTGGCTAACCTGGCCCATTGATTGGTTGGGTTAACAGGGACCTCTAGCTTGGGGGCATTGTTGTAGGCAAACTTGGTTCATCAGACTCCAGGAGATTCTCCAAAGTCAAATCCAATTCTGATTCAAACCCCAAAAACTGTGGGCAACTGGGTGACTGGCCCTGCGGGCTGGCAGCCCGCGGGGCATCAGGGTTCAACTCCTGTAGTTGAGGCCTTTTGATTATCATAGTTGACAGGAGTTTGTCACTTGTGACAGTAACCCACATTGGGATAAAATGACAATACTTGAGTTGACGTGTGCGGGGCGTTATTATATGTGAACTCTGCCATAGGTAAATTATCACACCAGTCATCTTGTTGCGCATTGGTTTAGCAACATAGGTAGACCTCCAAACTTTGGTTCAACCTCTGTGTTTGTCCATTGGATTGGGGGTGGAAAGTGGAATGGCACAATTTGATAACATGAATTCCAGTAAAAGCCTCCCAGAACCAAGCAATAAATTGAGGACCACAGTTACTTACAATCTCCATTGGGATGTCATGCAGAGAGAAGATTCTGTTCACAAATAACCTAGCGGTTTCCACTGAAGTAATTGTGGTTGAGCAAGGTACAAAGTGTGCCATCTTTGTGAAACAATTGACTACCACCATGATTGCGTTAAACCCATTAGAATTGGGAAGCTCACCAATGAAATCTACCAACACTGACATCCAGGGGCCCGCAGCAGGCTGAAGTAGAACCAGTAAACCAGTAGTCTTATTTCAACTGGCCTTGGATCAAACACATACCAGGCAATCTCAAACAAAAGCTGCTACCTGCACAGTCAAACCTTTCCAGGAAAACTGGCGGCAGATAAGTTCCACTGTTTTGTTTTTCCCTGGATGACCAGCTGTTGGACAGGTATGATTATCCTCCATGATTTCATCCAGAATAGTGCCCTCAGGAACCCACAAGCGACCTTGATGATATAGGACTGGACCAATCTTATGGTAACCCTGAGGCTGACCTACTGGGTTTGCACATGCTAGCTCCAATAGCCTATCATAACCTTTGGACAAAGGTTGCAGAAACTTAACCTTGGAATACAAGTCCAGGTCTGCGCCCTCAGCTAAGGACATGGTGGCCAACGTAGCCAGTGGAGGCAATACAAAAGGCACCACAGCCTTGTCAGGAATCATAGTATGTGCGTTAAACTTGGCGTCCATACTAGCATCTGGGAGATGGGAGGGATTCCTGCTTAGAGCATTGGCCAAGTGATTGTCAGATCCCTTAATAAACTTGTAGCAGAACTTGTATCTTGTCAGATCACCATGCCATCTGGATTGGCAACCTGAAAAAACCCTGGGTTGTATATAATATAGAAGAGCTTTGTGGTCAGTTCTTACTACAAATGGATGACGTGCTGACATGAGATGGTGGTGCCAATGCTTTAACAATTCCTTTACAGCCAACAATTCCTTGTTGTAAATCATGTAGTTGTGTTCTTGAGCCTCCATCTTCTGGGAGATATACCCTACAGGTCTCTCAATCCTGTCACTAGCTGTCTACAACAGCACACCAGCCACAGGTTATTTAGATGCATCAGTGGAAACAACAAAAGGAAGCTCAGGATCCACATGTATTAACACTGGGGAGGACAACAAAAGAGCCTTGACTGCTGAGAAGGCACTCACACACTCAGGCGTCCAGACTAAAGTTGTCTTTCCACTAGCTGAATATAAAGGGGCGGCCACCTCAGACAAGTAGGGAGTGAATTTATTCAAGAATTTACATGTACCCAGGAAACTACAAAGTTGGGATACTGTCACAAGAATAGCATACTCTCAAACCACAGCTTTCTTGTCAGGGGCAATGATGTGGTCATCCTCAAAGATAATATTACCCAGAAAGGTAACCTTACATTTAAAGAATTCACACTTACTCCTTTTGATGATCAAGTTTTCTTGGAGAATGCACTCTACAACTGCCAACAAGTGGGCCTTATGGGACTCCTCATCCAGAGAAAACACCAAGATGTCATCCATATATGCAATGGCACACCCACCTAGGAGATCTCCCAGGACTAAATCAATCAACCGCTGAAAGCAAGCCGGGGCATTCTTTAATCCAAAAGGCATTACACAGAACTGGAAGATACCCTTCTTAGTTCTGAATGCCGTTAACCATTCCATTCCTTCTGCAATCCTGATTTGATTAAAAGCATTCAACAGATCAAGTTTCAAGAATACCATGGCCTTTTCAACACATCTAGATATCTGTGCTTCAAGAGGTAAAGGATAAGGATCCGGAATTGTAATGTTATTCAAATTCCCGTAGTCTACACAAGGACAAAGGGACCCATCAGACTTCTGAACAAACAATAACAGAGAGCAGATTGACAAAGCCTTCTTAAAAATGTAGCCTTTTGCCAACATGTCATGAGCCCACTCTTCCAAACATGCATCTTCCTTCAAGGTTAAAGGGTAAATAGGAGACACAATTCTGATCAGATCAACAGTGACCTTAAAGTCAAAGTAAAACTGAGTGTGCTTGGGAAGGAACTCGCCTCTGGTGGCGTCAAATGCCGCAGACCAGGGTTGTAAACATGCCAGTAAATCTTAACTTACAGGGACAGGGACAGGAAACAATTGTATGGTCTGTGATGATTGCTCTAATTCAGACATATCCAAAAGTGGAATACAAATGGTTATACCCAAGGAGTGTTCCATCTGTAGCTCATTTTTCTCCAGTAAGGATGATACATTATGATCTCTCCACCAAATCACTCCCAAAATGATAGGATACATAAGGGTAGGGCAAACAGAAAATCTTGCAGTAAAAGACTGACCTGCTACTACAAAAGTAACTGGCTTTTTCAGCTGGAAAGAGGGAAACGTTTGACAATTTCCACCCCTAACAAGTATTCCCGGATGGTACTTGAGTTGTAGCAAGATGGCAGTCTTCACACGCATGAAATTTTTGGAAGCACTTGTATCCAACAAAATAGCTGGCTGATAGATAGTCTGACTATTATCAATGCTACCATGAAACAAGAAGTAACCAGAAGTGGATTTATTTGCAGCAAAGGTAGCAATCTTGGCAGGGTCTTGTTTTTCATTGGCAGTACAAACGGCAGCTAAGGAAGCAGGATGCTCCTGAAAGTAACGCTCAATCATTTCTTGGACAGCAGCTGGAGGAACGGGGTTATCACAATCAATGGGAACAAGGTACAACGCTTCGGATGTAATAACAGAAGATTTTGAAGATACAACATGCTGAAGCATTGCCAAGGAACTATCAGGAACGGAGACTACAGGGGCCTCCTTTACATCACCGGGTTTTTTCACCACCGCCAATTGTAGCTGAGACAAGCTAGAGAGAGAACAATCTTGGCTTTGGTTGGAAGGAACTACCAATGAGCAAGGACCAGAAAACCAAGAGTGCACAGCAGGTTTATCCTTGATTACCAACATACCTTGTTTAGAAGTAGACAGATTTGAGACCAGAGAAAGAATTTGGCTTACCAGGGCCTCAGTTGTGGTTGACAGGGAATCCCAAACCGCCAAATCCTGGGCAGTCTGGTCAACTGCTAACCACAAGCTAAGAGTTTGTTCACCTCAGAAACATCAATAATACAGCAGTAGGTAAGAAACTGAGGAAGGAATACCAAAAGCGGAGTTGTACCCTGACAGAAGGCGTACAGCTTACAGTATACTTTGAGCTCCTCAATAGATACACACAAATTTTTAACAAAGGGTATAGAAATGCACTCTCAGTTAAAACACGTAGATTGTGCTTCACCACGGACAACAACCATTATTGAGCATCTTTGGAAACCTTTGTCATCACATGGTAAACTTGGGATTTGTGACTAAGGCTAGAGCTGAAATAAAATGATAATGCTGACAAAACTTCATGCAAAATTTCATCAGTGGGTGGGGCAGGAAAATAATCTGGGCGCCAAAATGACATGACACAACAGAAATAGGACACAGAGGATCCAGTCTCTACAACTGCAACCGGAGATGGAAACCAAAAATTAAAGAAAGTCCAAACTGAAAACTCAGAAATGAACTGATGCAAATAAACATGGTAAACGCAGATATCTCAATAGAGCAGGAGAAAAGAAACACAAATTCATGACAAACTGCTTCCAAAAACTCTGACATAGAAGAGTTGATTAATGTGACAGAAATCACTGGATAATATAAAGCTGTTTCTAAATGATGGGGAATTACCACCTAAATCCACATAGAATTGATGATTAACCACCAACGCAGCTTCAAGTATTTTTTTGTGAAATTTCCAATTGTAACTCCAGGATTAAGTAAAACAATCAGTCCTAACCAGAGTAAACCAAGATAAATGACCTGTGAAAGCATCAATGCATCTTCAGCGTAGAATTCTGGGCATTGAGAAGTGACGCAATTTTCATTTTCCAGAATGGGGGGAGGAGCTACAAAATTGGCTGGCACAAAATTAAAATTTTGCGGCGCCAACAACAAAGTTCCAGTGTTGTGTTCTGAGGCGCGGCACAGACACACAACGGGGAATCCTAACCTTAGGATTGGATTTGTACTAAGTCTTGGTTAGATGACAGGGAAGGCAATAGCGTTTACCTTGCGGCCCTGGATGAATAATCTCTACTAGGCGTGGCTAGAGAGAGGCGCAGAAGTACAGAAGACACAAAGACAAAAATATGAATAGAACTTAATTTTTATTGGTGAATATGAAATGGAATATATAGTGGTTAGGAATACCACAAAACACTACCAGGACGGTAGGATCACTTGCCACAAGCATGAGTGGGGCAAGTGAGCTGCTGCAGAGTCAGGAAACCAAACAATCATACTTCCTGAAGCAGAAGCCAGTTCATTTCAAGAGTCAAAAGCAAAAGCAAGAGATTTGTCCTCAAAATGGCCCAACAAAGGCAAAATCAAAACATGATGAATGCTGTTATTCACAACATTGCCCCCCTCTAGATTGGCCTTTGGGGGGTGATACTTGCAGAGGAACTTGGCATGTACACGGACAAAAGGGTGACCTTTGGAGAGGAGCTTTACAGTGTACTCAGACCCTTGTTTGAAAGTCACCTCTAAAGGACCAATCCATAGGGAGTCTAGTTTGTGTGCGCGCCCACCCACACGGTGTTGATAATATAGGATATGGTCACTAACAGCAAACTCAGGCAAGGGGGAGCGCCTGGCGTTGTCAGGAGAGGCAAAAGCGTCTTAGTCTTATATGCAGAAGTGTAGGCAGTGGCCTGTATATCAATGATGTGGTTGACTAAGGATTTGATGTGATCATCAGGGTTCATGGCCTTATCAGAGGAGAGTAGGGGAACCCCCAAGAGTGACGGAGTGGTGGCTTCATGCCCATACAACATGGCAAAGGGGGAGCATCATGTGACCTGATGCTTGCTCAGACAATAGGCAAAGAGTGCGGCAGGTAAGTATAGATCCCAATTGGCAGTGTCAGAGTAGGTGAGCTTCCTCATGATAGAAACCAGTGTTGAGTTGGCACGCTCAACTGCCCCATTAGTGGAAGGATTATAAGGGGCAGAGAAAGACTGGTGAGTTCCTAGAGCTTCAACAATAGAGGTTACAAGTTTGGCATTGAAGTTGGTCCTGTTGTCTGATAACAGCACTTGAGGACAGCCATGGCGGTAGAAAACACCCTGCAGCATGAAGGCAGCAGTAGTCTTAGCAGTGATGTCTTTAGTAGGGCGAGCTTCTAACCACTTGCTGAAGTGGTCAACGGCAATCAGGATAAAGCGGCATCCGGAGCGTGAGCGGGGGAGAGGACCTACAGCATCAATGCTGACAGTATGAAATGTGTGTTGAGGGGGAACCAATTGAACTCGTGAGAAGCAGCTTGGGGCCTCTAGAGTTGGCAGTCATGGCAAATAGCTATGACATCTGGGATCAAAAGGCAAAGATTCTCCCAGAAGTAATTCTTCTGAAGCCAGTCAAAGGTCTTGGCTATGCCTCCATGGCCAGTTTCTTTATGAGCTTGTGACACCAAGGAGAGGCAAAGACTGGGACGCATGTATGGCAGGTATTGACCCCGCACCTTCTTGAAGAGTTGGTTGTTGCGTATGAGGGTATCTTCAGACAATTTGGACAAGGCAAGTCAAACCTCTTCTGTCTCACTTTCCCAGGAAGAAGGGTAGCCAATTAGCTTGTACAGACGGTCTGCCTCAGCAGGATGTAGGGCAAGGATGGGCATTTGGGATAGCCCATCAGTGTTCTGATGTTGAATCCCGGGGCAATGGAGCACAGTGAAATCATAACCTTGTAGGCAGAGAGCCCATCTGGCTAAGCGTCCTTCAGGCTCCTTAAGTTGTTGTAACCATTTGAGCAAAGCGTGGTCAGTGACAACAGTGAAATGGGTACCATACACGTAGTGGCGGAATTGTTTGACTGCATGCAGCACAGCAAGGAATTCCTTCTCTGTAACACTATAATTCTTTTCATGCTTATTTAGCACATGGGAAGTATAGGTTACAGGGTGGTCCACACCTTCATTGTTGAGTTGAGCCAAGATAGCCCCAATAGCAAGGTCACTAGCATCAGTGTACAAGATGAATTCCTTATTGTAATCAGGGTACACTAACATGGGTGCTTCTTTGAGTTTCTGCTTTAGAGTCTCAAAGGCTTGCTGTTGACTGGCGGTCCATTCAAAAAGGAAATTACGCAATAGTTGAATCAGGGGTTCACTAGTATCAGCAAAATCAGGGATGAATTGTCTATAGTAACCCATCATGCCCAGAAAGACTTGTACTTCTCAGAGGTTGGTGGGCGGAAGCATTTTGTCAATGGCTTTGACCTTCTTGGTCATTGGACAAATTCCCGTTTGGGTTACTTCACGGCCCAGGAATTCAAGGCGCTCTTTGAAGAAAGCACACTTAGAGGGCTTTAACTTGAGGCCAGCTTCTTGGATTTTTATGAGCACCTCTTTAAGATGGGCTAGGTGATCAGTGAAAGTTGCGCTGAAGACTGTTATATCATCTAGATAGACTAAGACGCACAACAACTTCAAGTCACGCAGGATGGAGTCCATGGCCCTCTGGAAAGTTGCCGGGGCATTACAGAGCCCTTGCGGCATGCAAGTAGGTTCAAACAATCCTTCTGATGTGATGAGTGCAGCCTTCTGACGGTCTTCAGGAGAGAGGTCAACTTGCCAGTAGCCAGATGCCAAATCCATGGCAGAGAAAAACTTAGAACCTCCAAGGTGTCAAAGGGCGTCATTAATGCGTGATAAGGGATAGGAATCTTTCTTGGTTAGAGAATTCAACCTTTGATAGTCCATCACAGTCTGGTGTTCACCATCCTTTTTCTTTAGGATGAGCAGAGGGGAAGCCCAGGGACTCTGAGAGGGAGCTAGCAGTCTAGCTTCCAGCAGTTGTTTGAGCTCCTTAGAAACCTGTGCATCTTCCACTTGGCTGTGGTGGTATGGCTTGGCACAAAAGGGGGGAGCATCTCCTGTGTCAATCTGATGTATCACACCTTTGGCTAGCCCATAATCAGTACTATCTTTAGCAAATATGTCTGAGAACTGGTCTAGTAAATCAAGCACCTTCTTCTGTTGGACCAGGGACAACTGAGGGAAGTCTTGGGCAGTGAACAGAGATAGGACTTGAGGCTTGTCTTCAGGTAGATTAAAGTCTTAAAATGTTCCAAAGGGGTGAAGAGACAAGACGTCAGGAGCATTTAACAACTTTCTGTAACCAACGACCTGTCCTCTGGATACATTCATAGGAAGCGCAGTAAGGTTGGCAACTAGTAATTGAACGGGATCCTTGTGGGAAACGTCCAGAATTTCAGGACAAAGGTAAGGCTTGTTACGCCCCAGCAAAGGAGGGGAATACAGCTCTAAGAAAGTCTGTTCAGGTAGTTCATATGATATCTGGGAGTCTAGGATATCCTGAGAGCCTGGGGGGATGGTGATAGCAGACGTGGCCATGAGAGGGATTCCCTCAGTTGCAGGACAAGCCATGGGAGGACACTTAATGTTGGTGGAATGGGTTCAGTATTTCAGGGAGAAAACCCAAGTGGGGTACTCCAGAGTACATGTCTTCAACCGTTTACCAGGAACTTTGATGGGCTCCTCAAAGATCAGAGGGACTTTGTACCCTAGGATAGAAAGATAGCCATCCTTTAGGTTGATGATCCCATAATATTCCCAAAGGAACTGGGTACCAACCAAAAGGTCATAGCTCTCATTTTCTAGAACAACAGCTGGCGCAGCCAACAGGAGTTTACCAAATTGCATTGGTAAGGCAGAGTACGCACCAATGGCGCAAGTCATGAAGAGACCAGCGGTGCCATATTATTGATGGTAGTTGAGATCAGGGGCCAGCTTAAGTTTCTTCATCAGTTTAGAAGAAACAACGTTGACAGGAGAACTGGTGTCCAGGACGGCTTTGATCTTGACCTTTTGGATAGATATCTCTACTCAGGTGGTGGTGCGTCCAAAGGGTGGCAGAACAGTCAAGATATCCTGTGCCTCAGCTAGTTCCTTGTCCCATTTCTCAATCATGAATTGTAGTCCTGGAAACTCCTTATATACAGTTTGGAGAGGGAGTGAGACAGATACATTCTTGAAAACGGCGTCTGCAACTTCAGCAGCTTCCTCTGATGATTCCACTAATACAGGGGACCGTTTTGCCTGAGTAAGATAGGGGCAGGAGACAACTGCTTTGGCCTCAGACAAGGGCTTGGTGGTTGTTGTAGTCTTCCCAGATTGTAGCTTGTAGGGAACGGCAATAGTCTCAGGGACAGCAAGAACAGAATACCTGTATGCATCATGGTCTTCAACATCATATTCATCCACATCAGAATTATCAGAAATGTCATGGAACAGGAGGAGGATAGGAGGTGCTTCATAATCAGCAGGCTCAGAGTCAGTAGCAGGCAGGGGTGTAGGAGGAGACTGGGAAGAATTGTCAACCGAGAGCGTCTCCGCCTCTAGGTTGACTGTTCTTTTCCCGACTGATCCTTGGGATCAGCTCCTTCAACCCGTGGATTGATGCAAACGCAAGAGTAGTGGCCTATCTGACCACAGTTGTGGCAACCCTGACGTTGAGGAGGATTCTGGGAGTTCATAGTGAGGATACAAGGGCCGCAAGAAGAGGAGCCAGAGTTGGCAGTGGCACAACTTTCCCAAACAACTGCCCCAGAATGGGTAAGATGCATATCTTGAAGCAGTGTTTTTATGCTTTTCATGGAGGACAGCATAGCCTTGTGGGCCTTGAAATGGAGGCATAGGAGTTGATTCACCTTGAGGGCCTGGGCGCAGACCATATATGCTTCATGCGCCGTCAATTGTCTGCTTGTTATTAAATGTTGTCCCTTCATGTAAAATCTGTTGGCAAATTCAGCTAATGTCTCTTTGGGCTTGAAGGATATGTGCATGAAAGCATCCTTTTTCAACTCCAGGCTAAGATCATCACCAAACTTGTCAATCAAGAGTTGTTTCATGTCCTCCCAGGTCTCGATGGAGGGCAGCTCTGGAACAACTACCTCCTGACAGGCCGGGTGTAGGTAAGTCAGAATATGTTCTTTCTTAACTTCATCTGATGCTCATCTCATAGCAGTCTTGTAAATAGTTAAGAAGGCTGCAATAGTCAAGGTTTTAGGATCAAACACTTGCTTAAAAGTAGGCTTGAAATGTGCCTCAGGAGTTGGACCACCATTGTTGCTATTGAGTACATTTATGCGTGGGGAGAACTCAGCTTCAGATTCAGAGGGGGGTTGTCTAGCCCATAGTTGTTGAACACTTTCTTCAAGGGTCGTCAGAGTCTCAGTAGTTCTGGCACCCGTAGTGTTGGCTAGAGCGGTCTGTTGTTCAGTAACATCTAGGTATTGTCCTTGGGTAGTGACAACCGTGGAGAGTTCAGCCAGTTGCAAAGTAAGGGATGGCCCCAGTGATAAGCAAGGGGCGAACCTGTCATCTACCAAATCAATCAGCTCATTCATCTCCGGTATGTCTCTGACCAACTCAGTCTGGTCTTGTTTCAAATGGTCCACCTCATTGGCTAGGGCAATCAACTCCCTAGCGCAGTGGATTCAAGGAGCCCCCTCCAAACCAGGACAACATCCATCTTCCTTGTTAACACCGCGTGGACTAGCAGCAGCCGTCACTACCTCACGTAAAGCAGCAATTTCCTGCAGTAGTTCAGCAACCTGAGCAGTCAGCGCAAGAACCTGGGGATCAGGTTGAGACATTTAAGTAGGACGTCCTTGGCTACAAGTGGAAGCACGTAATTCCCAGATGGCTTCCCAGATTCTCTGCTCTCTGTCCACCAGATCATCAGCAGGAGGAGAAGGCGGAGCATCAGGTTTGAGAGAGGACAGCTCATTCACCTGACTCTGAAGTTTGGCAATAGCGGCGGCAGTGGTAGCTCTTTCTTGATTGAATTCCGCACCAAGCTCATTTAGACCTTGGGCGGCAAGGTCAGCTACCTGTTACAATTGCTCAAAGGATTAGACACTGAATGCATTGAGCTGTTGCACTAGGCGCTCAAAATCAGAGAGATAAGCGTTTAGGGTGGAGTCTACTTGAGTGCGCCAGGGTTGTTCTAACTGGTGAAACTCATGTAGTTGCTCCCTAACGTACTCAGGGATGGACTGGCGTATTTGCTTGATGGAATTGACTGAACGTGTTTGAGAGGTGACCAAATCACGCTGATTGTCAGATATCAGGGAGAACAGGGAATGAAGCCATTGTTGGTAGGCGGCAAACTGGTCCCAATGATGGGTAACAGCTGCTTGTAGAGACAAGATTTCTTGAACGTGGAGTCCCAACACCATCTGGTGATGGGCCAAGGCGGGCTGTACAAAGGATGACAGCAGATGATCAGTGGAGCCAGCCACTGAGAGGAGGTGTTATGGAAACTGAGGGGCCACAATTAACTCATAGTATTTGGCACAGCTAAACTGTAGCTGAAGGCAAGGGATGGCCCCGTCCTGAGCTATCCCAAGGGCTACTGCCATGACTTGTTCCAAGTCAGGGGTACCCATAGGATAAGCAACTAGGCGGGCCATTCCCAAGGTTTAGTACAGTAGGGACAATAGGCAGGTTGGCAATGTCTTCCTCAATAGGAGGGCTGGTAATTTCAGGCAAGGTTGACTCCTGAATAGGCGGAGGCAAGGGACCTTCAAACGTAGATGCGAAAGGGATAACCAAGGGGCTTACAGCCCCTGTAGTGAGCACCATTTTTGTCGTGTTCTGAGGCAGCGCACAGACACACAACGGGGAATCCTAACCTTAGGATTGGATTTGTACTAAGTCACGGTTAGATGACAGGGAAGGCAATAGTGTTTACCTTGCGGCCCTGGATGAATAATCTCTACTAGGCGTGGCTAGAGAGAGGCGCAGAAGTACAGAAGACACAAAGATAAAAATGTTAATAGAACTTAATTTTTATTGGTGAATATGAAATGGAATATATAGTGGTTAGGAATACCACAAAACACTACCAGGATGGTAGGATCACTTGCCACCAGCATGAATGGGGTGAGTGAGTTGCGCAGAGTCAGGAAACCAAACAATCATACTTCTTGAAGCGGAAGCCAGTTCATTTTGAGAGTCAAAAGCAAAAGCAAAAGCAAGAGATTTGTCCTCAAAATGGCCCAACAAAGGCGAAATCAAAACATGGTGAATACCGTTAAACACGACATCCAGATGCTGGGCCCCATCTTCCTGAAATGATTCTGTTCAGAATCAGATTGTACAGGATATACCGCAACAACCCAAGCACAGGATGCATTTTTAAAATTTAAAATTAGAACTTGGGATAATTGATTTTTATTGAGTAAAATTTTGGGAGGACTCAACTCTTAGAGTTGAAACAGGGAAAATTATTCAATATATATCAGAAAAATTGACTAAGCAATATCACCTGAGTCTTGATATCCTATTCCTTTGGAATCTTCAAGTAAGTATCTAGTCCAGGTAGCAAAGAACCCTTGCGTGACCAGTTTCTGACAACCATGCTGATTAATGAGCTTATATTGGGTGACCCTCATATTACGTCAATTTATCAGCGTCAGTATGCAAGGGGGAGCTGGTTTCATCTGGCAGACTAGAGCAGCCGTGACCCATTTTTGATTGACTGTTTGGTTTAAATCTGTTAACTTGGTCAATTTTAATACAGGTTTTCTGGCCTTCCGTGCCTTCTTACTTGGACAAACAATACCCGGCATTATGGAACCTACCGTGACACATGTGGCTTCTTGTGATACTATATAATACTCCAAACTCATATCCAATAAAGTATCATTCTCTTATTAATTTTCCCCTTTATCTTATTTGTTATACTTCCCCAAAGTATATAATTGACAGTGGTAGCACAGGTAGGTTATCCACACCTACACAACTTAAAAGAAAAATTCATTCAAAGAAAAGACCCCAGAAGATGGCACTCCCCACCGGTTGGAGATAATAAAAAGAAGGTAAGGACCTCCCTACGGGATTCACTGTCTTCATCAATATTCCCATACCAACCAAACAGTAAAACTTTCTCAGTACATAAGAAGACCTGAATCCGCCTCCAATTCTGGAAGCAACCAAAATACCAATATTGTATTTCAACGCCTACGCTCAGCAGAAATTGGAACATTCTCAGGGCTACGCCATGGAAATGCCAACCTCTGGATTCAAAGCACCCAAAATAAGTTTACACAAGTAGGCTATCCCCGCAAACTCTGGGCAAGCAAAATTGCTCTACACATTACCAGGGCTACCTCACACTTTGTAAGCAAATGGTTCAACCAACATCCTAATCATAGCCAAGACTGGGGCCTGTTCAATAACGTCTTCCTGAAGAAATTTGCCATAAAGAACTCTGGTGTTGTGATCATGACAGAACTCAGAACCTTCAAATGACAGGAACTATCATGGAGTCTATTGCAGCCTATGAAGACATATGTGATTGAGCTCCCAACACCATCAACTTTGATGAGGCTGGACCATAACTGGACTTCTACAATGGCCTCCCCATGCACATCAGATGCCAGTTTGACATGAGCCGCTGCAAAAACCTCCAAGACGTGTTTTTGGAAGGGAAACAAGCTGCACAAAAGTCTGATGGCCTGCATATAATCAACAAACAAAAGGAGAGCCCCACAGCAAAGAAGGACCCTTGACCTAAAAAACAGAACAACTGAGCTAATAACCCCCATCCTCAAAGCAGAAACTGCAATGCTCAAGTAAATCAAATGGGCACTGATAACACCACCAAGGAGGGAAAAGCTCAGAGGAGCGCTTAGGCAAGCCATCCTCCCCCACCTTGCAAGACTCATACAGGGACCAAGATGTGGACTCAATCACCATGATCCAAATACCCTCCAGCAATCCTATACTGTTTGCCACCCAAACAGGAAATAAACTCCACACTTATCATTTCTGCTCTTGCAGGTATCAGGGTACAGCACTATTTGACACTGGATTGGACCAATCCCTCATCAACAAAAGATTTGCTAACCTCATGAAACTACCCATGGCCCAGATTAACGCCAAGAGAGTTATCATGGCAGACAACAGGAGCACACTAGTCATCAGAGAGGTGAACCCCTTTTGGGACCAAATAGGGGATGCACAGACTATTCTTGGTGGTTTAATCATACCAATCCCATAGTATGATTTTATACTTGGCCTGGACTGGATGAGAAAGACTAAACCTCATATCAACTGGATAGTGCTACCCTCACCATACAACAAGGCAAGGTGCATGCATGGGTAAAAACTTGATTCTGACTTTTCAATGCTGTTGACATTAGAGCATTTTAATTCTGACTGTTGACATACAGTAAGTTGACTTATGGAATGAGTTAATTCTGGTGGTTGCCAAGCATGGCTATAGCCAACGGTTCAGGTTTTCTGTGCCTTAACCCTTCCCTAGGCACCATGGCTTTAAACATACTGACATTTAAGCTTGGTGCTTGGATTAGGATTTATACGATGAAAGAGAAGCCACTTGCCCTTGGGCGGATAACCCTTTTGTCTATGGAATCAGGAATCTGATTGTATAGAGATATGAATTCTTGCTCTGATGGCTGGGGACAAGGATTTTATAAACCTTCAAACACAAGCCAAAATTAAAATGTAACTTCTTGTCCCTTAAATGGAATAGTCACTTGGTGGATGGAAACTGCTCAGGTTTCAAACTGATTTGGTGGAATCTGACCTAGGGTTGGGAGGGTCACAGTTTTTTAAATCGGAATAAAATCTTCCAAATGGAAATTTAAATTAAAAACCCGTGACCTTCCCAGCCCTAATTTGACCTTAAGCAGGACTTCCCCTGAAGCTGGAACTCGACGGTATACGAATGCTTCATAATTTTAATTTTAATTTTAATATATCTCTTAAACCGTGGTTGGCTCAGATACGAGGGTTTAAAAGGGGATCGTTTTAAATCAATTCAAGATTTCTTCTTTGGCATCATACAATGCGGGGATCTTGATTCAAAGTTACTTTCTTTTGTTTAAAACCATGGAGGTTTGGATCAATAGCGCTAAAAGAAATGGTTTTGTTTAAAGAGAGACCATATAAAGGCGTAAAGTAATTTGTTGCTTGCATATGTATCATTCAGACAGTAGTTTTTCTAGCGCGTCGTCTTTGGATTTTGAAGCATCTGACACCTCAGAACCGCAGGCATCTTTACACGAGGATTATATTTACATTCTAAGCCAGCCGCAAGGTATCCTTGACATAGCTAACATCAACGTTGATGAAGCTTGGTATGAAGCCGGTCAGGCTTTATGCTTTATTATCCAGAGCATACATGGGTTTGAAGAGGAGTTATATTATTCTTCTCCCAGTAGTACACATACTTTGTCCAACACTCAGGTGGATACACCATATGAGCCATCCACCCTATGCCGAAGTCAGCCAGAATTATACGAGTCACCCCCGACATCCTCCCCATCTGATACAGAAGAAGTGTCCATGAGAAACCTTGCACAACCTGAGAAAACACCAGATATGTCTCCTAACCATCCTATTTCCAGGGAGCATGAAGGGCTGTTGGTTAGAAATTTACAAGCTTCCAGCGTGTATATCCAAGGGCAAACGCCTGTACTTAGGCACTCAAGCCTAAATTCTACCGCCCCAGTCGAGGAGAAAGAAGCCATCTCTTCAACAATTCCGCTCCTGTGCACCAGATGTAAGCGCTCTATGGAAACTGGAGAAGATTTAAGACCCAAAAGATCCAAGAGCTTTTAACACATCTTATTAAAATAAGTTGATTCATCATATTTTTTAGACTAAAAATATCTTTAGCCTTAAGCTATTATATTAGTTCTATTTAGATTGGTACCAAAATCTTAAATTTAATAACCAACTTATATATATTATATACTTTAGTTTTTAAAGCCATGTCACTAAGCAAAAAGACTCATCTGAAAGCGAAATGAACTCATATAGAAACGAAACAGTAGTGAACCTAAATCTACTGTTAATCAATATAAATTTATTGGTTTTTAATTCCATTTGCATATGAGTTGATTTCGTTTACATCTGAGTTGTTCTTGCCTACATATGAGCTGATTTTGCTTAGTGACATAGCTTTGAAAACTATTTACAAATAGGATGCAGCTGATAAGAAGCAATAGCTTCTATAATAAAGCAGTCATCTGTCTAAGATCCAGATTTGGAGCCTTGCTACGTCCAGTGGACGTAGTAAGGCTTCATATTTATGCTCTGTATTAATGAGCAGAATGATTTGGTTAGATCATATTTTTTTAAATTAAAATCAACACAAATGAATGCAAATTTTCAATTGGACAATTGCGCAATTGTCCAATTGGGTTCAAGAAAAAGATTTTATTAGCTCACACTCCAATTTCCCAAATGCCAAAATTTAGTCCCTGGGGATTCATACACCTGGAGGCACATTCATAAGCAGCCTTAACTTCCAAAAACGCTTTTTATTGGCCAAACCCCTCAGAAGTTGGGGATTTTGGCCCCCAAAAACTCTCTTAAAGACCACAAGGTTTGGCCTCAGCGGTAAGGCCTAAAAATAGCATGTTGCTAGTGCCAAAAAAATGGTAGCATGTGATCAGCCAGCTAACAAAGATGTACTGCCAAGCCAAGAGCCAACTCCCCAGTAGAATATAGCTGGGGAAGTTGAAAATTTCTTTCCTGTTGACATCACACAATAAACATCTGTTAGGTAGCTGTCGTGAATACCACTATTCATCATGTTTTGATTTCACCTTCAATGGGCTATTTCAAGGACAAATTGCTCGCTTTTGCTTTTGCCTCTTGAAATGAGTTGATGACTGAATCAGGAAATATAATTTTTTGGTTTCTTGACTCTGCGCAACTCACTTGCCCCACTAATGCTGGTGGCGAGTGATCCTACCATCCTGGTAGTGTTTTGTGGTATTCCTAACCACTATATATTACTTTTCACATTCACCAATAAAAATTAAGTTCTATTCACATTTTTGTCTTTGTGTCTTCTGTACTTCTGTGCCTCTCTCTAGCCACAACTAGTAGAGATTATTCTTCCAGGGCCGCAAGGTAAACACATTTGCCTTCCCTGTCATCTAACCAAGACTTAGTACAAATCCAATTCTAAGGTTATGATTTCCCATTGTGTATCTGTGCTGCGCCTCAGAAGCAACAAAAATAGTGCTCACTACAGGGGCTGCAAGCCCCTCAGTTATCCCTTTTGCATCCACGTTTTCAGGTCCTTTGCCTCCGCCTATACAAGAGTCAACTTCACCTGAAATCACCAGTCCTCCTATTGAAGAGAATATTGCCAACCAGCCTATTACCCCCACTGTACTGAACCTTGGGAATGGCCCCGCCTAGTTGCTTACCCTATGGGTACCCCTGACTTGGAACAAGTCATGTTGGTAGCCCTCGGGATAGCCCGCAAAGGAGCCATCCCTTGCCTTCAGTTGCAGTTCAGTCAGGCTGAATACTACAAATTAATTGTGGCTCCTCAATTTCCACAACATCTCCTCTCAGCGGCTGGCTCCGCTGAGCACTTACTATTGTCTTTTGTGCAGCCTGCCTTGGCCCACCATCAAATGGTGTTGGGGCTCCACGTCCAAGAAATCTTGTCTCTGCAAGCTGTGGTTACTCATCATTGGGACCAGTTTGCTGCCTACCAACAGTGGATTCATTCCCTATTTTCATTGGTATCTGACAACCAACGCGACTCTGTCACTTCCCAGACCTGTTTGATTAATTATATTGAACAAATGTGCCAGTCTATCCCTGAATACGTGAGAGAACGTCTACACAAGTTTCACCAGCTAGAACAACCCTGGCAAGCTCAGGTGGATTCCACCTTAAACGTTTATCTTACTGACTTTGAGCAACTTGTGCAACAGCTCAATGCCTTCAGTATGTATTCCTTTGAGCAGCTACAGCAGGTAGCGGACTTTGCTGCTAGCGGCCTTAATGAACTCAGTACCACATTTGAGCAAGAAAGAGCGGCCACCGCTGCTACCATAGCCAAACTCCAGAATCAAGTAGATGAGCTATCTACGCCCAAGCCAGATGTTCCGCCCTCTCCCCCTTTGGATGACTTGGCAGACAGGGAACAGAGAATATGGGACGCTATTCAGGAGCTACGTACAACTACTCACAGTCAGGGACGTCCTGCTGAGGCACCTCAACCTGATCCCCAGGTTCTTGAACTGACTACTCAAATTGTGGAGCTATAGCAAGAACTTGCCGCCCTACAGGAAATGATGACAATTGCTGCTAGTCCAGTTGGGGTTGTCAATGAAGATGGTTGCTGCCCTGGTTTATCTGGGGCCCCTCAAATCCAATGCGCTAGAGAATTAATTGCCCTAGCCAACGGGGTGGATCAATTGAAGCGGGACCACACTGAGCTGGATAGAGACGTACAAGAGATGAATGACGTGATTGAATCTGTAAATGATAGATTTGCCCCTTGCCTCTCAGTGGGGCCATCTCTTACTTCATGTTTGGCTGAACTCTCCACAATAGTGACCACCCAAGGTCAACACTTAGATACTACTGCACAACAGACCACTCAAGCTGTCAATACTGGGGCCCGCGCTGTTGAGACTCTTACCACACTGGAGGAAAGTGTTTGCCAGCTATGGGCTAGGCATCCCCCCTCGGAATCTGAAGCAGAGTTTTCCCTGCGTATAAACGTACTCAATAGCAACAATAGTGGCCCAACTCCCAAAACTCACTTCAAGCCTACCTTTAAGCAAGTCTTTGACCCCAGAACCTCAACAATTGCAGCTTTCCTAACTATCTACAAAACTGCCATGCAAAGAGCCTTGGATGAAGTCAAGAAGGAACACATTCTGACCTGTCTACACCCAACCTGCCAAGAGGTAGTTGTGCCAGAACTACCCTTCATTGAGACGTGGGAAGATATGAAGCAGCTTCTGATCAATGAGTTTGGTGGTGACCTTAGCCTGGAAGTAAAGAAGGATGCCTTCATGCATATCGCTTTCAAGCCTAAAGAGACACTAGCTGAGTTTGCAGACAGACTCTACATGGAAGGACAGCAACTGATTACAAGCAGACAGCTGACAGCCCATGAAGCCCACATGACGTGTGCTCAAGCTCTCAAGGTTAACCAACTTCTGTGCCTTCACTTCAAAGCCCATAAGGCTATGCTCTCTTCCATGAAGAGCATAAAAACGTTGTTGCAAGATATGCACCTTACCCACTCTGGCACAGTTGTTAGGGAAGGTTGAGCTACTTCTAACTCTGGTTCATCTTTCCGTGGTCCTCGCATTCTTACCATAAACTTGCAAAATCCACCTTGACACCAAGGTTGCCACAACTGTGGACAGATAGGTCATCATTCTTGGGTCTGCACCAATCTGCGGGTCAAAGGAGCTGATCCAAAGGAACAGGCGGGAAAAGAGCAGTCAACCTAGAGGCAGAGACACTCTTGGTTGACAACTCTTCCCAGTCTCTTTCAATCCCTCCCTCTATGGCTGCCTCCGAGCCTGCTGATAATGAGGCTCCTCCTATCCTCCTCTTGTTTCACAATATCTCTGATGACTCTGACCTGGATGACTCTGATATTAACAACACTGATGCATATGGGTACTCTGTTCTGGCTGTTTCTGAAACCATTACAGTCCCCTATAAGTTATGTTCAGGAAAGACTACAACTACTGCTAAATCTTTACCTGAAGCCAAAGAAATTATCTCGCGCTCTTACCTCACTCAGGCTAAGAGGTCCCCTGTGCTAGTGGAGTTGTCAGAAGAAGCTGCTGAGGTTGCTGATGCTGTCTTCAAGAATGTATCTGTTTTTCTCCCCCTCCAGACTGTTTATAAGGAGTTCCCGGGATTAAGATGTATGATTGAGAAGTGGGATAAGGAACTAACAGAGGCTCAGGATATCCTGGCTGTCCTTCCCCCCTTTGGTTGCACTACCACTCAAGTATAAATCTCCATTCAGAAAGTGAAGATCAAGGCCGTTCTAGACACTGGCTCACCGGCCAATGTTTTCTCCTCCAAACTTGTGAAGAAACTCAACCTTGCCCCTGACCTCAATTATCATCAGTTGTATGGCACAGCTGGACTGTCTATGACCTGGGCCATAGGAGCTTACTCTGCTCTACCCATGTGGTTTGGTAAGCTTCTCCTAGCTGCACCAGCAGTTGTTTTGGAAAATGAGAGTTATGATATCCTAGTTTGCACTCAGTTCCTTAGGGAGTATAATGGGATAATCAACTTAAAAGATGGCTACCTCTCTATTCTAGGCTATGAAGTCCCCTTAATCTTTGAAGAGCCAGTTAAAGTTCCTGGGAAACGCCTCAAGACTTGTGCCTTGGAATATCCCACTGGGGTTTTCAACCTCAAGTATTGCACCCACTCTTCAAACATTAAGTGTCCACCCATGGCTTGTCCTGCGTCTGAAAGGATTCCTCTCCTAGCCAGGTCTGCTGTCACCATTCCCCCTGGCTCCCAGGCTATCTTAGACTCCCATATATTCTATGAACTACCTTAACACACCTTCTTGGAGTTGTACTCTCCCCCCTCCTTGGGATGCAACAAACCTTACCTCTGTCCTGGGATCCTAGATGTCTCTCATAGAGACCCTGTTCAGTTGTTGGTAGCCAACCTGACTGCAACCCCTATGACCGTCTCTAGGGGGCAGGTCATTGGATATGGCAAGTTGCTGAGCGCTCCTGACATCCTGTCTCTTCATCTCTTTGGTACGTTTCAGGACTTTAACCTACCAGAGGATGAGCTGCAAGTCCTATCTTTGTTTACTGCACAAGACTTTTCACAAATGTCCCTGGTTCAACAGAAAGAGGTGCTAGACTTGCCAGACCAACTTTCTGACATATTTGCTAAGGACAGTACTGATTACAGTTTAGCCAAAGGTGTTATCCATCAGATTGACACTTGCAACGCTCCCCCCTTCCATGCTAAACCATATCGCCATAGTTGTGTAGAAGACGCCCAAATATCTAAGGGGCTCAAGCAACTGTTAGACGCTGGGCTGCTGGCGCCTTCTCAAAGCCCTTGGGCATCCCTGCTACTCATCCTAAAGAAGAAGGATGGGGGTCATTGTATTGTGATGGACTACTGCCGCTTGAACTCTTTAACCAAGAAGGACTCGTATCCCTTGCCATGTATTGATAATGTGCTCCAACGCCTTGGAGGCTCTAAGTTCTTCTCTGTCATGGATCTGGCGTCTGGATACTGGCAAGTTGATCTATCCCCTGAGGATTGTCAGAAAGCCGCGCTCATTACTTCTGAAGGGCTATTTGAGCCTACTCGCATGCCACAGGGACTTTGCAATGCCCTGGCCACCTTCCAAAGGGCCATGGACTCCATCCTTTGTGACTTGAAGTTGTTGTGTGTCCTAGTATACCTGGATGATATAACAGTTTTCAGCGCTACCTTCACTGATCACCTGGCTCATCTCAAAGAGGTGTTTGTGAAGATTTGAGAAGCTGGCCTCAAACTGAAACCTTCCAAGTGCGCCTTCTTCAAAGAATGTCTTGAATTATTGGGTCACAAAGTAACCCAGATAGGGATTTGCCCAATGACTAAGAAGGTTGAAGCCATCAACAAAATGCTCCCTCCCACCAACTTGCAAGAAGTACAGGTCTTCCTAGGGATGATGGGCTACTAAAGACAGTTTATCCCTGACTTTGCCAACACTAGTGAACCTTTAGTTCAGCTGCTGCGTAACGTTCCCTTTGAATGGACCGCCAGTCAACAGCAAGCCTTTGAGACCCTTAAACAAAAGCTCAAAGAGGCGCCAATCCTTGTGTATCCTGACTACAATAAGGAGTTTATCCTGTACACCGACGCTAGCAATCTAGCTATTGGAGCTATTCTGGCCCAATTGGACAACAAGGGTGTAGATCATCCTGTGGCTTACACTTCCTGTGTGCTAAACAAGCATGAGAAGAACTATAGTGTCACAGAGAAGGAGTGCCTTGCCGTGTTGCATGCAGTCAAGCAGTTTTGTCATTAAATATACGGCACCCACTTCACAGTTGTCACTGACCACGCTTCTCTCAAGTGGTTATAACAGCTTAAGGAACCTGAAGGGCGCCTAGCTAGATGGGCTCTACATCTGCAAGGATAGACTTCACAGTGCTTCATTGCCCTGGGATTCAACATCAGAACGCCAATGGGCTCTCCACAATGCCCATTCTTGCTCTGCATCCTGCAGAGGCCAACTGGTTATACAAACTAATTGGGTACCCTTCTTCTTGGGAAAGTGAGACAGAAGAGGTACAACTGGCCTTGTCCAAGCTATCCAAAGATACCTTCATCTGCAACAATCAGCTCTTCAAAAAAGTACGAGACCAGTACTGCCTTATGTACAGCCCAGTCTTTGCCTCTTGTTGGTGTTGCAAGCTCATAAAGAGACTGGGCATGAAGGCATTGCCAAGACCTTTCAACTGGCTTCAGAAGAACTACTTCTGGGAGAACCTTTGCCTGCTGATCCCAGACGTCATAGCTAGCTGCCACAACTGCAAGCTACAGAGGCCTTGAGCTGCTGCTCACAAGTTCAAATTAGTTCCCCTGGAACATGCCTTTCATACTGTCAGCATTGACGCGGTAGGTCCTCTTCCTTGCTCACGGTCTGGGTGTTGCTTTATTCTGATTGCTGTCAATCACTTCAGCAAGTGGGTAGAGGCTTGCCCTACAAAGGACATCACGGCTAAGACAACTGATGTCTTCCTGTTGCAAGATGTTTTCTACTGCTATGGCTGTCCTCAAGTGCTGCTCTCAGATAATGGGACTAACTTCAATGCCAAGCTAGTAACCTCTGTTGTCAAAGCTTTGGGATCACACCAATCCTTCTCTGCCCCCTACAATCCTTCTACCAATGGGGCAGTTGAGCGTGCAAATTCAATTCTGGTCTCTATCATGAGGAAGCTCACCTACTCTGACGCTGCCAATTGGGATCTATACTTACCTGCTGCACTCTTTGACTATTGTCTGAGCAGGCATCAGATCACAGGGTACTCCCCCTTTGCCATGTTGTATGGGTGTGAAGACATCACTCTGTTGCTCTTGGGGGTTCCCCTACTCTCCTCTGATAAGGCCATGAACCCTGACAACCACATCAAAGTCTTAGTCAGCCGCATCATTGATATACAGGCCACTGCCTACACTTCCACATATAAGACTAAGATGCTTGAGCTCTCTCCCAATAATTCTGGACGCTCCCCCCTGCCTGAATTCAATGTAGGTGACCAAGTACTTTACTATCAACACAGAGTGGGTGGGCGCGCGCATAAGTTGGACTTGCTGTGGATCAGCTCTCTAGAAGTGACCTTTAAACAAGGATCCAAATATACTGTAAAGCTCCTATCCAGTGGCTGTCCTTTTGCTAGAGTGCACGCAAAGTTCCTTTGTAAATATCACCCCCCTAAGGCCAATCTAGGGGAGGGCAACGCCGTGAATACCGCTATTCACCATGTTTCAATTTCGCCTTTGATGGGCTATTTTGAGGACAAATTGCTTGCTTTTGCTTTTGCCTCTCAAAATGAGTTGATGACTGAATCAGGAAATACAATTGTTTGGTTTCTTGACTCTGCGCAACTCACTTGCCCCACTAATGCTGGTGGTGAGTGATCCTACCGTCCTGGTAGTGTTTTGTGGTATTCCTAACCACTATATATTACTTTTCACATTCACCAATAAAAATTAAGTTCTATTCACATTTTTGTCTTTGTGTCTTCTGTACTTCTGCGCCTCTCTCTAGCCACAACTAGTAGAGATTATTCTTACAAAGCCGCAAGGTAAACACATTTGTCTTCCCTGTCATCTAACCAAGACTTAGTACAAATCCAATCCTAAGGTTAGGATTTCCCGTTGTGTATCTGTGCTGCGCCTCAGAACACAATAGTACACAATCCAAGCATTTTTACTTTGCAGGAGTTTATTGCATTGCCACAAATCTCATACTGTTGGTGCTATCTAATAGAGAGTACCTACTGTACCAATGCCAGTGCTAAGAGACAGAGCAACCTCTTGCTACACCTAATCAACCAATTTCTACCCTTGTTTCCCCTCAGAGTGCTGAATCAGGAGATAATTTCTGCTCTTGCACCCCCTCTCTCCTTTTCAGGTGCCCATCTGCTTCACCAACCTGCCTCATTGAGCCAGCCCATGAGTGCCACTACAGGAAACTCTTCCTTGTCAGTTTCATACCGTCCTACTTTTATAGCAAGCTTGGGTTTGCCTACCTAACCATGATGGGGCTTGCTGAGCAAGTGATCTCCCACATGAAAGTGTGATGCCCTTGGGCCACTGCCGCCAGCTACCTAATGAGGATAGCCCCTGTTATCTCCTGAGCCTTCCAGGTCTGACCTTCCCTTTGACAGAGGGCTTCCCTGGAAGCAATCCAGGCCATGGCATTAGCAGTACACAGAAATGTCCACCAGGGGTACTTTATCAGCAGTGGGGTTGCTTGCTGTTCTGATGGTTGTGGCCTTGATGGCCTTCCTGGACGGCTTGGGAACTCTGGGGTTGGTACTGCCCCCTCTTCTGGTAGATGACCAGGGGTTGTTAGGGTGTGTGTGTATGGCTTGAGGTTCACTCCCTAACTCAGAGCTACTCCCATCTTCCACTTCCTGGTCTACAGCCACTCTGTCCTTTGACCCATGAGGGTGTCCACGTCCGCGGTGTTCCCCTTTGACCCCTTGAATATGTTGTTGTGATGTGTTCACTTTTTTCAGGGGCAAGGTGGGCCAGTTGCAGCCAGCAGGGCTGCCGGGCCAGTGAGTACCACTATCCAGTATTAGCACCAACTTAATCATATAGAAGAGGGATTTACCCAGCAAGGACCAGGGACAGATAGATGTGCCATGGAGCCCACCAAGCCTGTTGGCATAATATACATTCCACCAAAGAGTTGGGTGGCTGCAGCCTTATTTGCAACCCCAAGATCCTGCAGGCAGTTGGGCCAGGAGCAACAAGAGGGTTCATGTAGATCAAACACATGAACAGGCGGTTTTATCTGTTCTTATAAGAGGCAGGGTTGCATAATGTACCAGGAGCCTCCTCTGCCAAAGGTCTCAGGTTTGCCAGATCTTGCCAAATGATTGATGTCATACCTTCAGGCTTACGCAAGGCCTATGAGACAGGAACCCCTGTAAGGGTTGAGCCTAACCCAGTTGTCCTAGGACTGGTTGACTATTAAAGGAGGACTTATAATAGATATATGAATAAAGCTTATTTATTAAGAAAAGGAATGAGGGGATTATATACTCACACATTCCATCTTCAGGATGAACAAGGGCAACATGAACAGCCATGTGAGCATTCATGAAAGGTTCTATTGATCCTAGTATATCATGTGAGGGATCTACAGAGATCAGGTGATACTGGATAAGTCTCAGAATAAGGTTCGAGTCCCTAGTTTCAGATATATAAGCTCAACAAGGCAGGCACTGGTTTGGAGCTTGATAAGAGGAACAATGTATTATTATCCAGTAATAGAATCACAAACACTGGTGTATCTCTGGAAGTACTGAAGATTGGATCAAAGTAGAATAAGTCTTTCTAGGGTAGTTTTGCATGGAGAGTGTGATGGTGCAATAATAGTGATAGGCTAAATATTGGTTAAGCCCGAATTGATAGCATCAATGATGTTGCATATATGGATCAAATTAGTACTAAGCATATCATAGTGAGATATCTTAATACCAAAATTCACGGCAATTGAAAAGGGCAATGTTTTATGAAGTGAACTCAGAAAAGGCTGGGTTCACTGGGTATTTAGTAAAATTTATTGGTCTGAAGAGTGCACCAGGGGGATGAAATAATGTGGGGGTGAGGTCTGCAGGATCTGTGAGCGGGATGGCAGGGCTGGCAGGGTCTATGGATTTGGCTTGAAGGTGATAGAAAACAAGTATAATTTATGATAAGATCTGGTTGAACCAAAGGTTCATTGTCGCTTTATTATTCAAGATGGCAATGGGGTTTGGCTTCAACCTGGTGGGTATAAATACCATCTACCAGGATTCACTCTTATATCAGGATTCTGAAAGCTTGGACAGTAGGGCAGCGGAAACTTGAAGGTGGCTGGGTGGCATCAGGCACAGGTGGTCATTATTGGCTGGTGTTAAGTAATAGACGGTTAGATCCTTCTGTCCACTTGCCAGGTTGAGAGGGGTGGGCAGGGGTGTTAGGCATGCTTCATTTTCTGGACTTTGGAAAATCCCTTGGGGACTCTCATTGGTGGGCCCCAAGTTCCTCTGTGGCGCTTATTGATGTGATTTTCTGCCACTTTGGAATAGCCCTTGGTGTGATATTTTGGATTTTCATTTGTGATTTCTTGGGATGCTGGCAAAGAGGTTAGCATTGGTGGTTTCTCATTTGAATCAAGTTCATATTCAAGCCCAAAAAATGTGGGCCCTTGGCCCTCTGGGCTGCAAAAGGCAGTGTTTGATTCTTGTTCTGGATTTTGCTTTATTATTAGCAGCAAAATGTCACATGTGACAGTTTTTGTAGAAAATAAAGTTTGAAATGGAATAAAGTTAAATCAGCTTAACTATATAATTTATTCAATGTAATTTTTATTTGTATATATAGTAGCACAAAGACTTGTAGTCCCTACTGTATATTCTATGCTAGGGTTTAAAATTTATATATTAATTATTTTTGGCCATTAATGTGCACTTTTAACTGTATGTCTTGATACATCTGATCTTTTTATATTTTAATCCCAAAACAGACACTCAGAATCTTTATTTCTGTTTTATCTATAGCTTGTATATCTTAATTAGGATGGACTGTAGCTTTGTTATAGATCCACTGATTTGTTTTGATATTTGATATTTTTTTTGCCTGCTTCAGTTGCTATAGGGGTTTGTTGCTGGATTGAGCTTTACACTTTTGTGACTGAGTTCTCTTTGTTCTTAAAAACCATGGTAAACATAGTAGCTTTTTTTTGTGACTGAAATTGATCTGTTGAAATGGTGATTTACAGATATCAGATATTCAGAGAATATTCAGTCTACAGGAGAACAGGTGCAGTCAAGCCATCACTAACATTAAGGCCAGTCAGGTGGAACTCAAGGCAACAACAGCTAAAGAAACTAAAACTAGAATCAAAAACAAGTTGCAGAATAAAGATTGTTTATTTACTGTAAATTCAGAACCTGAACGTAAAAATGCAGGATTGTCAAATCCTTGGTCCAAATTTCAAATCACTTTTGCGGGCAACTCAGCTGAGTGAAAAATAAAATATTTAATAAAATCAAACATTTAATTTGACTTTTTTGATTTATTTAAATTGGCAGATTTTGAATCTCTTGAGCAGATAACTCAACTAAAAAAAGACAAAACCCAGCAAACAAATGCGGGATACATGAATCAGAAATGCAGGAGTCTAATGTACAATTTGAGATTTCCTGTATTTCAAATGAATCATAGACATCATGTAAAACTTAACAAATCTGAAATTGCAGGATTGTCAAATCCAAGAACCAAGTTTCAAATCATAATTGCGGTGAAATTGAAATAAATATAATTTATGGGTGTCTCAAAAAGGATGCCAAAGGATCTAGAGTGGATTTGTGCTAATTCTTTTAGGAATCATAGGCATTCTCAAAAATCACCCTATTCCATTTTAGGGTGGCTAAAATTTAGATCCTACTATTCACAAAATTAACATATATAACAATAAAATTGGCTAAGATATACATTCCTCTTCTTGAGCTTAAAATTTTAATAAAAATTTATTATGTCTTCTTTCAATAACAACCAGGTCAATGAGCTGTTCCCTGGCCTTGACAAAATCATGCAGGGCTACGCAGGATCTCTTAACAGTGAAGCCTCTGTCTATGGCCACTCCCAACCTGCAGGCCCCTCTGCAAGCACCACCCAGGAGTGTGTTCTTTCTCCTGCGTCCTCAAGCATGGCCCTGTTTGCCCATCATGTACAGGCAGCTTCTAACCCAAATCATACAGCAACACTAGCATCTGGAATTGACCAAGTGAGCCATGGGGCCACCAATGGAAGCCAGAATCCAGAAACAGCCAATCAGATAGCACTGTCTGGTTCTCAAGGCAGATACACCCCACCTCCAGCCAATCAGCCTGCAAGACGCAGAAGAAAACTAATAACTCCGGAGATTGTTCTTGAAATGGTTGAAAAGCAAGAGAAGCTTATGTCCCTTGGGGAAATTATGGCCACAATGGGGTTTGCAAAGTCTACTGTGGCTGCAACCCTGCAAGCCCACGCCAACTGTGGCCCCCTACCAAGAAGACCCCAACTGGCGCCCTTACTTCAACCAAAAGTGACAAAGCCCATCCCCTTATGATGGTCATTATGGAATGTGACCCGCGGATGCCCCTGGTCCAGGTACGTCTCCAGTTGGGACTCCACAGCATCTTCACCAACAAAAGAACAGTGAATTTGTGGATGCACAGAGTTGTGGTTGCTACCAGAATCCTATCCAATCAGGTTCTTGGTGGCCCCAGTTTGGTGGATACTGACCCCTATGATTCTACCATAATCAATTTTATCAAAGGGAGGGCAATGAGGGCACATAATGACGTAATCTTCCTGTCATACGCTAAGATATCTGCAAGTATCCAAGACTTTGGAGAGAAGCGTATCCAGTCTGACGTGTACAAGCGCGGCCCAATATTGTATTGGTTTGTTGGGGTTTTATTGGCAGTTTCCCCATTAGGCGTCAATCACTACTCTGCAATATCAAGCACCACAGATGGGTATGCCTACCAGACGGAGCTCAGGGCCATGATGGAGGAGTGGGCCACACAAAACGCCGTGCACACAGTTGTACTGAGTGCGGAGATGGAGCAGCAGGAATGGACTACCCAAGAAATCAGGGCTGCGGGGCATACCTGCTGGTCCTACCCCATCAACTACGCCAACATGCATCTTGCAGATTGTCATTAATGAAATTTCAATACTTGTATTGAAAACCCAAGAGTCAAACCCCAGTTCCCTGAAGGCGTAGAAAAACCTCCAGGACAATCCAAGACTTGCCAATCCGTTAAGTCACAGGCTTGAATTGTTAAATTACCCCGCAAACCGCCGGCCTGCTACAAAGAATTCCCTGGAATCAAACCCTGACCCTCCAAAGACTACTTGAGTCACACAAAGTGGACAGGAAACCGCCCACCTGTTAAATTGCAAACCTGAGTTGACAAGTTACTCCAAGACCTGCCAGCCTCCCAAGGACAATTCCCCAAATGGTCACCAGATTGATGCCAACCTTGAGCCACCAAAGATCCGGACCTATGCAGAGGTGGTAACTTGCCTTAAGGAGGTTAAAAAAACCTACTATTAACTCTGCCAATGAACACCAGCAACTGCCAGCCTTCCATCCAGAATGGGTAGTACAATTGAACTACTCAGGTGACATAGTGAACTGTGGCAGTGGAATGAAGCATTGCCACTTCTATTCACCAGAACAGGCACAACCTGGATCTTCTGCCCTCAAAACTCTAAGCCAAGATCCACGCCCCGCCAGTGCCTTGTCTGAAAACCTGAACCCTGTAAAAATTGAAGAAGCCAAATCCCGTGGTATAAAAACCCTGGTGTCATGATGAAGACCACATTGTCATTTTTGATAATAAAGTTTTATGAACCTTTAGTTTGAACAAATCTTACCCTATCTAGTTTTAGTGATCTTCCATCTTAATTCAGGTCAAGCAGACTACCAGGCCACTGCCCCCTCCAGAGACCAACCTGCTGAATTGCCCCAGGCATTATACCGTCCCCCAGGAGCTCCCTTTGGACCTGTGCACTTTACTGAATATCTGCCCAACCCCGCCTACTTGGAGTACAACTTGGAGACCATCCTTATTGCTGATCCCTTGGCAGTAACTAGAGAAACCAAATACATAGGACACAAAGAAAAGAGGATTGAGGTGCTTCCCTTATTGTTCAAAGATAATTACAACTACCTACCAGCGTACTTTGTTCCCATAACTCCACCCCCAATCCCTAGACTGGACCATCTGCTAGAACCCCCCTCCGCCGCCAAGACCACCTCTACCCAACTGTTTGAAATACTCTATATTACTTTGACAGTATTGGTGGATTCCATGGTCCCCAACTCTGGACCCTGGTCCCTGCTCAGTTGGTCTGTCTCTTACATTACCAAGTTAGCACCCATTCTATGGTTAGCCTTACCCACTGGCTTGGCTGCCCCTCACCCCAAGCTGCCCAATGCCCCTTACTATGACTGGTTTCCTGACATTATGACAATCTTTTACAAACATGGTAACCTGGGCCCCAAGACGTTGTTAATGCTTGGGGCAACTTGTATGCTTTTTTTTTGTGATAATCACTTATTACACCCATAAAGCAATTACCTCCCTGATACTCCCATGGATGAAGAACCAACCCGCCAAAGAATTGAAAGACCCTGCACCTGGTGCAGAACCCCAGAACCCGGCCGCATCACAAGTGCAGAATGTGATAGTGAACCAGACCACAACCGAGGTGGATATGCCCCAGATGAGCAAACTCACCTTAGAAGAAGCCCGTCAAGCCATGCCAGTCCTCCAACTCCACTTCCAAACCAACGCCAATGCCTACCCCAGTGACACTGAGAAAGTCTTGGGGTGGCCGCCATGCTATCAGGAGAGCACTAGATTGGTTCAGGAAAGCCACCGCTGAAGATGTTGAATTTTGCCTTGACTATTCAAAATTTGAGGCCAAACTCATGAGCACTGGCAATGACCAAGACACCAGATACTACGCGCTGAACTCTATGTTAGAGATCCAACAAGCAAACCGCCCTATCCAAGCCTATATTGAGGAGTTCCTTAATCTGAAAACGCACACCCAACTTGAAGATGAATTATCTACCATTATCTTCCAAAAGGGAGTTAATTCAGCCATGAAAGACATGTGAAGCACCACCTGTCTACACTGAGCCTGGAGGAACTACTACCCCTATGCAAAGGCCTGAGTCTAAACCAAGAAGGACAGAACTTGTACCCTGCCTGAGCCGACAGGGCCATGACGCCCAATTGACCAGGAATGTCCCCTGACAAGTTACAGCACCACTATCAAGATGGTTTGTGCTTCTACTGCCACAAGGCCGGACACCTAACCAGAGCATGCCCTAAGAATAATACACCTCCTGTATCCTTGGCACAAATAAACACCTCTGTGCAATCTTGCAAATTCATCCAAGTGACCATAGACTGTGTGGGAATCAAGTGCCAGATTGAGGCCTTTATTGACACGGGAGCTGGTGAAAGCTTCATTGACGCCAACCTGGCAAAGGAACTAGGACTAACAGCTTCAGAGCGCAGCCTACAAGTAACCATGGGAAGCAGTTCCCTGGACACTGGTTACAAGTGCAAACAGGAACTTCCCTTGACAATTGGACAGAACGTGTACCCAACCCCCTTGATCCTCTTGCCAGGACTGCCACATCCTCTAGTACTGGGGGACTCATGGTCGGACAGACATGGCCTAATTCTAAACTATTGTGAGCAATCCGCCACCTTGGGACAACCTGAGTCTTGTGATACTGTCCCATTCTGTATAAGCTATGGTGGAGCACCAAACAACAGACTCTTAACTATAAAAATAGAACCCAGTGTTGGGACACTACCCACTGCCTTGCAGAAATGGGGCCATCTATTTAGCAAAGAAGAGGCCACAAAACTACCCAGCCACTCAATCTACAATCACGCTATAGACCTGCTACCAGGTACCTAACCACATCACGGCCCCATCTATAGTTGGAACCACTGTGAGCATGTGGCCTTGAAAGCTTACCTGGAGGATATGACAAAAAGGGGTTTCATTTGAGTGTCAAAAGCACCCTGCTTGTTGCCCATGCTGTTTTTAGGGAAAAAAGGATGGTGGAATGCGTCCATGCGTAAACTATCAGAAACTAAACAACATTATGGTGAAGAATCACTACCCCATTCCTAACGCTGATGACCTTTGTGACATACTGACCGGAGCCCAGGTGTACTCAAAAATTGATCTTCATGACGCCTTCAACCAGATACAAATCAAAGATGGAGACAAATACAAGACAGCGTTCAAAACCAGATATGGGCTGTACAAGTACCTAGTAATGCCATTTGGTCTCTGCAACGCCCCCAGCACTTTCCAAAGGATGATCAACACTGTTCTAGGAGAATATATTGACCACTTTTGTGTTGTGTACTTAGATGACATCCTTATCTACAGCAAGACTCACGAGGAACACCTGCGCCACCTGGACTTTATACTAGAGAAACTCTCCCAAGCAAACCTACACGCCAAACTAAAGAAATGTGAATTCTTTCAATCTGAAGTCAAATTTTTGGAATAAGTAGTGAAGACTGGCGGGTTTGCAATGGCACAGGACAAAGTAGAAGCAATAACGTCTTGGCCAATGCCCAAATATAGGAAAGATGTGAGAAGTTTTTCGGGCCTGGCAAATTATTGCAGGGATTTCATCCAAAAAGGTTTCTCACATCACCTTGCCCCTGACACGCCTATGCTCTGACAAGGTCACCTTTGTCTGGACTCCAGAATGCACCACCGCCTTTGAGACCCTGAAACTTGCCTTCATCTCTGCCCCTGTTCTGACCATGCCCAACCCATCCAAGCCATTCATACTGGAAACCGACACATCTGACTTTGCGGTGGGCAGGGTCCTTCTTCAGGAAGGAGGGGATAGTATGCTACATCCTGTAGCATATTACTCCAAGAAGATGCTGCCTGCCAAAGGGAACTACCCAATCTACAACAAGGATATGCTTGCTATAATGAAGACCTTGAAACATTGGCGTCAATACCTATGTGGCGCCAAGTTCCCAGTAAAGGTCCTAACCAACTACAAGAACCTGGTTTATTTCTTTAAACCCAGACAGCTGAATCAACAACAGGTCAGATGGGCCTTGGAACTGACCAACTACACCTTGACCATTGACTACAAGCCTGGGAAGGTGAATGTGGTACCTGACGCCCTGAGTAGAAGAGCTGATCTGACCCCTTCCTCTGCAGAAACCAAGGACCACAACACACATGTACTCCTTGACCCTGCCAGCCTAGGTATCCAATTGATGTACCTGAAGATCATGGCCCACAAACCTGGCATAATCAAAGCACAGAAATTAGACAAGTATTCAGTGGAACTCATTGCCAACTTGACCTCAGACCCAGAGAGCCGCCACCACAAGAAAGGATTTTTGCTGAAAGGATCCACCCTTCTATTACACAACCAGATCTATGTACCAGAAGGGGAAACAAGGACCAAAGTACTCATTGATCATCATGAATCAGAGATGGCTGGCCACCCTGGCAGACTCAAGACACTCTAAGGAATCAAGAAGAATTATGCTTGGCCCCAAATGGACAAAGACGTGGCAGCCTACATTAAAGGCTGTGAGACATGTGGAAGAACCAAAACCCGTAGATCCAGACCTGAAGGCCTGCTAAGACCACTAGACATACCAGCGGGACCCTGGCAGTCCTTCTTAATGGATTATATTGTAGAACTGCCCCTCTCCAATTTGTTCAATGCCATCCTTGTTATGGTAGATAGGTTTACTAAAATGCCCTATTTCATCCCTACCATCACCCACTGCACTGCAGCAGAGTCAGCTAGGCACTTCCACGGCTGCATCCTAACTCAACATGGTACCCCAGGGAACTATCATCACTGATAGAGGACCCCAATTCACCTCCAAATACTGGACTCAGGTGATGAAAGACTTGGGGGTAAAACGCTGTGTATCAACCTCCTACCACCCACAGACTGACGGCCAGACTGAACAAGTGAACCAAATACTTGAACAGTACTTACAATGCTACGCCAACGCCAACCAAGATAACTGGGCAGAGATGCTACCCATGGCTCAGTATGATTATAACAGCAAAGACCACACATCTACCAGAATGTCTCCTTTCAAAGCCAGTTATGGCTTTGACCCATCCTGGGACCCCAGTATTGGTAATAAGGAAATAAACCCGTCAGGACAAACCTGGATTTAACAGATACACGACACCCAACAAACCTGTCTTAAGAATATGACCTGTGCTGTCCAGACTTATAAGGCATTTGCAGAAAAAAAGAGAATCCCTGGGAAACCGTTGAAAGTAGGAGACAAAGTCTATCTGGACTCTCAAAACGTACCTCTGACTGTTCCCTGTCAAAAGTTAGCCCACAGAAGAAGTGGCCCCTACAGGATCACCAAACTAGTGGGTGAAGTAGCATTTGAACTAGAATTACCCCCTTGTGGAAGATACATAATGTCTTCCACTGCACACTTCTGTTCAAGAAAGAAGGAAACTCACTCCCCTACCAGAAACTCAAGACCAACCCCCTCCCATCCAAGTAGGACACTCTGAAGAATACAAAGTCAAATATGTTCATGGAGACTGTACCCACTAAAAAACCCACCAGTACTACATCAAGTGGAAGGTATACCCACCTGAGGAAAGCACCTGGGAACCACTAAGCAACCTACCCAACGCCCAACTAGCAATCTGACAATACCTTGAGAAGAAAGCCAGGAAGGAAGAGACCCCTACAAAGGAAGGGGATGATGTCATGAATGACATTTTAATACTTGTATTTAAAACCCAAGAGTCAAACCCCAGTTCCCTGAAGGCGGAGCAAAACCTCCAGGACAATCCAAGACCTGCCAATCCGTTAAGTCACAGGCTTGAATTGTTAAATTACCCCGCAAACCGCCGGCCTGCTACAAAGAATTCCCTGGAATCAAACCCTGACCCTCCAAAGACTACTTGAGTCACACAAAGTGGACAGGAAACCGCCCACCTGTTAAATTGCAAACCTGAGTTGACAAGTTACTCCAAGACCTGCCAGCCTCCCAAGGACAATTCCCCAAATGGTCACCAGATTGATGCTAACCTTGAGCCACCAAAGATCCGGACCTATGCAGAGGTGGTAACTTGCCTTAAGGAGGTTAAAACAAAACCTACTATTAACTCTACCAATGACCACAAGCAACTGCCAGCCTTTCATCCAGAATGGGTAGTACAATTGAACTACTCAGGTGACATAGTGAACTGTGGCAGTGGAATGAAGCATTGCCACTTCTATTCACCAGAACAGGCACAACCTGGATCTTCTGCCCTCAAAACTCTAAGCCAAGATCCACGCCCCGCCAGTGCCTTGTCTGAAAACCTGAACCCTGTAAAAATTGAAGAAGCCAAACCCTGTGGTATAAAAACCCTGGTGTCATGATGAAGACCACATTGTCATTTTTGATAATAAAGTTTTATGAACCTTTAGTTTGAACAAATCTTACCCTATCTAGTTTTAGTGATCTTCCATCTTAATTCAGGTCAAGCAGACTACCAGGCCACTGCCCCCTCCAGAGACTAACCTGCTGAATTGCCCCAGGCATTATACCGTCCCCCAGGAGCCCCCTTTGGACCTGTGCACTTTACTGAATATCTGCCCAACCCCGCCTACTTGGAGTACAACTTGGAGACCATCCTTATTGCTGATCCCTTGGCAGTAACTATAGAAACCAAATACATAGGACACAAAGGAAAGAGGATTGAGGTGCTGCCCTTATTGTTCAAAGATAATTACAACTACCTACCACCGTACTTTGTTCCCATGACTCCACCCCCAACCCCTAGACCGGACCATCTGCTAGAACCCCCCTCTGCTGCCAAGACCACCTCTACCCAACTGTTTGAAGTACTCTATATTACTTTGAAAGGATTGTTGGATTCCATGGTCTAACTCCAGGCCCTGGTCCCTGCTTGATTGGTCTGTCTCTTACATTATCAAGTTAGCACCCATTCTATGGTGGGCCTTACCCGCCGGCTCAGCCGCCCCTCACCCCAAGCTGCCCAATGCCCCTTACTATGACTGGTTTCCTGACACAGATTCATGTCTCTACAATTTTGGTTCTGCCCTCAGGTGCTTAAAGCCTGCCACCCACAACAAACTATGCACCCAAATTGATAAGGGATATGAGCTTGTCCCTTCCGTGTCCGTCCAGGACTTATTTGATCTTATCATCTTCTATGCAAGTGATAGTGATAAGTCCAGAAAGGACCCCTGCCACCCCCATGCCATTCCATCTGTTTTGTCAAGCCAGTATATGTGACAGAGGAAGAATTTGAGCAATTGAAGCAATCAGCTCTTGCCGCCCCTTCCCAGTCAACAAACCCTGCCTCCCCAACCCCCCATCAAGCCACCTGCCTTCCAACCCTGACTCCCAAACTACCACCCATTCCCTCCCCACTATATCTGATGCCGCCTCTTTCACAGGTGCAGATGAAGGCGATGTTCATTCCGCCCATTCCCTCCCCTTCCCGTCCTTTGATTAGTAAATAAATTTTTTCTTTGTGACAACTTATTAAAATTGATATCTCTCTTTCAATTCATAATTAATAATATTTTCTTTTTATATTATCAAAATTTCCCATAATTAATACAATGTTGTACATTTTACAAATAGCTTAAAATTATGAGCATACATATTTTTCATCATCATTAATAAATTAAAGACAATAAACGTAAATATTGGATTAGAATATTGCAATTAGACATCAACTTTTGGTATTTTGATATTATGTGCATAACTCAATGCATTTTGTTTAATAAAATCCACTGTAAACTTGGCCTTTTCCATTATAATTTAATGAAATGGACTGTGTTTATATTAGAGAGCCATTGACGCTTAGTACAAATATTGAAAATTAGTGCATTTTACAGTCTTTATATTTACCTATTGGTAATAATTCTGTAAACTTTTCTTTTGGATTTTGCAAGGTAATTATGTAATGGATTAATAAATTACTGTTTATTGTCATTAATTGGCTGATTTTCTTTGTTGTGGTGATTGTGCATTTTCTGATATTTACGCACTAGTATCCAATTGGTTGGCTTCACATCCAATTGCACAGGCAATAGAAAAACAAGCCGCCACCCTGACCACATCCAGTCTCAGGGTGGCGGCTTGTTCTCCTATTGCCTGTGCAATTGGATGTGAAGCCAACCAATTGGATACTAGTGCGTAAATATCAGAAAATGCACAATCACCACAGCAAAGAAAATCAGCCAATTAATGACAATAAACAGTAATTTATTAATCCATTACATTATTATTACCTCGCAAAAACCAACTAAAAAGTTTATAGATTGTTACCAATAGGTAAATATACAGGCTGTAAAATGCACTAATTTTCAATATTTGTACTAAGCGTTAATGACTCTCTAATATAAACACAGTCTATTTCATTAAATTATAATGAAAACAGCCAAGTTTACAGTGGATTTTATTAAACAAAATGCATTGAGTTATGCACATAATATCAAAATACCAAAAGTTGACGTCTAATTGCAATATTCTAATCCAATATTTACGTTTATTGTCTTTAATTTATTAATGATGATGAAAAATATGTATGCGTTGAAGATAGTACTATAAAAACCAGTTTTTTGATAGAATTCAAACAAAATGTCAACAATCTATAACTTGATCAACAAATAGAAGCACACCTGCAAAAGGTTGTTGAATTGAAAAAAATATCAGGGAAATAGTGACAGGAAAGCTGGATAACAAGGGCCAGCCACTAATACAGTCAAAAGAAGATGCTCTGGATAAATTGGGAAATATTATAGATGAAAAGAACAAAAAAGCATTACTTAATCTACAGGGAACAATTTTATCAAGTCTGAAGTTCAACAATGTGGCCTACAATTTGTGGGAGTTCTGGCAGGGGGCCAAAGAAAACAATAAGATCAAACTAATCAAAGGAACTGAAATTCAAAAGAAAATTAACACCAATGAAGAGGAAAGCAATCAAATGGAAACAGATGAAAATGAAACACAATCAAGAAGCAGAAGTGCTTCAAGAAATACAGAAACTTTATCAAATGAAAACCAAGAAGAAACACAAGTTGCAAGAAATATAAGAAAAATTAAGCCTGGAAAAATTAATGAAGAGCATCCAACTCTCATGAAGTTTGCCAAAGTGGCGCCTGTGGCTGAGGGGGCCACAGGGGAAACAATCAGTAAGTCTTTTTATGTTTTACTTATATTTATTTTAGTCATCACCAGGAATGGGGATGAGGTCGCGGAAGTGGCAGCTTATACGCCAAGTTGGTTTTACAGGGGTTACCAGTCACTGGTGGCCCCTGTAAAACAAATAAATAAAAATCAAATAAATAAAATAATTCAACAGAATATGAATAATTTTTTTAATATTGAAGCTCAAGATAGGGAATATTCACCACCCGCAGGGTGCTTGCCATGGTTAAGGGAAGCATACAAAATAGATCAAATATCAACTTCAAAGAGATGAATGAAATTTGCGGGGATGTCAAGCTAAACTTTGATGAATATATATACAAAAGCATTCAAAGATTCCCCTACACAAACATCAACAAATATGAAAAGAACTGAATATTTGAAAACTGCAATTTTTAATGAAGTATTCAAGGCACTATCAAATAAAGTTGGGGATGCAGTCCTCGTGAATAATTTTAAACCTTTATTTATTTTGTTTGCCAAGGCCTGGGGGGCTGATTCAAGTTGGGCGCCCCCAGAACCCTCTTCAAGTTCAACCAAACATCCTATATCAATAGGTTAGTTCATACATTCAAAAAATTATGCATGTTCTCAGAAAAGTATACCTCACAAAGAATCCACGCCGCGGTTTACCTGGGAATCATGCTCCACTGCATATTGAAAGCCAACGTGAAAAAATTAGAAGATGTACCTATACAGATTGACATATGCCGCGTAGCCCTCAACCAGCAGAAGACACCACAGGGATACAGGACAGTCAAGCACGTCCTGTATGACTTATTTGCATTGGCAACGCTATGCGGGTACTATGTGCCCCCCAAAAAACCTACTAGTCAATTTGCTCACCTGCCTGCCTTTTATCAAACGATCAGCAACCACCAGGTACAGGGTGCTACCCCTCTAGCAATCACATCCAGGGTTGTCCACCACGTACAGAAGAGTACATGGATCCAATTAGATGCATTAGCTGAAAATTTAATTTTGGGGTATAATTCCCCAGAATAATCACATTCCCTTTGCAGTTAGCATCCCCCAATAAATATTTTCCCCTTGCAAATTAATTTTTTTACTTTTTATATTTTAATGCTAAATTTTTTAATATTGTAATATGTACTATTAAAATTTTACTATAAAATTTTTAATATTACATATCTAAATATTAAAAATTTTAGTATCTAAAAGTTAATATTAAAATTTTAACAATACATATTTCAATATTAAAAACTTTAATATCAAATATTTCAATATTGAATAAATCACAATTTAATAAAATTGTTATATTTTGATTATTTAAACTTTAATATTTAACTTTTAAGATTTATAATTATAATTTTACTTTTAATATTTTAATTTTTATTTTAAATTTTAGTATGTGAATTATAATAGTAATATATCTAAATATGTTACAAGACATTAGTTAAAGTTGCAACCACGTCAAATATTAAAAATAAGTTAAAAATGTTTTTTAACAGCTCGTGAAGTACAGGTTTATTTATCACATAGATAAACATCAAGAATTGAATTTATCCACATCAAGCGGCCCACTCCACTATTGTTCTAAAAAAATGATTGTTTAGAACTCAAATTACCTTTCTCTCATAATGTGATTTGATAAACATATTTGATATACTTGACCCACATCCTAAGTACTAATTAGTAAGCAATACATGAAAATCATTGGTGGACGTGTTGTGTGGCTATAGTGGCACTGAAATAACAAGGATCAGATGATGACCTGTAAGGTCCAATTTTGTGGCTTAGAAAAGCCAAAGTAACATCAAGGATTCACAAGTATTTAAATAAACTAATTTATTTTGATCCTTTTTATAATTTATTCATTTGTTAGCCCAAAAGTCAATAATAATATTCAGTGCATTATAATAAAAATTTGTCCTCATACCTAGTATAATTAATTTTACTTATCTTTTCTATGTATTCTTAAATGTCTATAATACATTCAAACATCACATTATTATATATAAATAATAATTATTGAGTTCTAATAAAAACAAACTAAATAAAAATAAAAATAAAAACAGATAAAACCTGGAGCGCCCATTTATCTGTTTGGCTCAGAGGCCAGGGCTTTGGGGAGGAAGGATTCTGAGTTCTCATAGAAAGCTGCCACCACATCAGGTGGCATTGCAAATTGACTGACCTCAAGGATGTTGAAGAGATCCTCTGTGTCCTGAGGGAGGCCTTGCTTCACCTTATTCTTGATTCAACCAAACACCTCCTTGATTGGATTCAGAAATGGAGAATAAGGCGGAAGGAAGAGGAGTCTCATTGGGCAGTCTGCAAGGCAGTGGCTGGCAGAATGGCTGTTTTTGTTGATGGGGGAATTCAGACACAACCAGATCCACTTTGTGTAGCCTGACATTATCTAGCACAACAACATTGGTTGTGCTGCTGTAATTTATCCAAAGGTACTCCTTGACAGCTCGGTGAAAATTGAGAAAGGTCCCGCTGTTATGGGAGCCTTTAATCATCTGATACTGGTCCAACCCGCAAGGACCAAGAAGTGCAACCATGGAATAGGTCTGGGAATGGACAGCTGCACAATGGGCTACGCCGTCCTTGGAACCCTTCTCAACCCACCCATGCCTAGACCTGAGTGAGGAGGAAAACAACAATTTGTCAATATAAAAGAACTGGACATTCCCAGTCTCTTTTAGTGCCAGATATGTCTCGGCATAAATGTGTCAATCCTCAATGGTCTTTTCACTGTTCCTATTATACGGCAAAACTCTCAGTACTTTCCAGGAGAAGCCCAAATCAACCATTGTTTTGTATACAAGAGTTTTGGAAACAGAAAGCCTGAACTCTGTGGCAAGCATTGATTGGACAGCAAGTGTGTACAGGTGGTAATCCTTGGCTACCCACTGCTTTATTGTGTCAATGTGACTAGCCTGAAGAAGTTTGGGCTGTCTTTTTGCCTTGATGGATTTGGCAATTTTCCCGGTGTTGCCATACTTGGTGTTGATGTTGGCAATGTATCTGGCTGTGACACCAAATTGGGACACAATATCCCAAACCACCATTCCCCCGTTCAAGCAGTTGAAGAGAGCTTTACGCTCACTATCCGTCAACTGACACTGGCCCTTGGCAGGTACCACAGCAATCTGGCTACCAGGCTCAACACAGGGGACGGGTACCTTTGTGTAGAAGGTGGGATCACGCTTGCTTGCAGTGGCACTGTCAATGGTTGAATACACAATAGGTGCAGATGGTTCCTCAGTGGTGGCCAATGGCTTGTAGATGGTATCAAAGACGCGAGGGCAGGAAGTAGCAACTCTTGGATCAAGAGTGCAAGGCCAGGTGACGACTGGGTATATGGTGGAGGTGTAAATAACCTCAGTGTTCCCAGTGACCCTGGTGTAGGAGACTTTGGTAGCAGGCCTTGAAAGTGGCTTCTGCCTGGGATTCAAGCTGGTAGTTCTGGCTTGGGATGCGGGAGGTGGTTGGCTGACAATGACACCTTGGGAGGCCTGTGTATTGGCATGACTCCCCTTGAGTTGGGTTCTGGGTCTGTTCTTGGACCCTCTGGGACGCCCTCGTGGACAGGCTGCCCCGTGGGCTGGTGCAGGAGTGGGTTGCAAATGCGATTGACGGTCCATAAAAATAAAATAAAAATATATATATTGGATTAAATATGTATTTATTTTGATTTATTGGTTTAGTTGTGGGTAGCTGCGTTCTCTTGATTTAGCCTTGAATAGTAGTAGAGTTTCTATATCCGTGATTTGAAGTGAATAATATTGTATACTTTCTGGGTTTGGATGATTTTAAAGTTTAATAACTTTTTATGTCTAATTATGATTATTGAGATTGGATTTTTCATTTGATTTTAGTTGTGGTGGAGCTTCTTGATTTGGGTTGGTGTTTCCTAGTGTGCTTATTGTACATTCAATTTGGATTCCAGTTCCCGCAATTAATATCTGAGTTTACTAGTGGCATTCAAAAGTGATTTGAAATTTGGTTCTTGGATTTGACAATCCTGCAATTTAAAAAAACATAGTAAACTTAATGAAAATGGTTGATGGATTTGAACGCTTCAAAACTGATTCCAGTTAATTCATTTTGTCCATTGGATTTATGCAGTTTGACTTGAACTTTGCAAAGTGTCTATGAGTTCCTGCATTTTCAAAAATTCAAATAAATACTCAAAAAAATCAATTTAATTAAAAAGGCCATCCCGCAAAAGTGATTTGAAATTTGGACCAAGGATTTGACAATCCCGCATTTTTACATTCAGGTTCTGAATTTACAGTATCAGGAGACGGGCACAATTTAAAGCTCACTGATAAGCGTTATCTTTTATCAGATATTGGAGCTGATAGTGAGATTGCTGCATCACCATTCTGGTGATTGGAATATTTGTTGTTGAAACATCATTAATTCAGTCCAAGTTTACATTATTTGTTGTGCATCTGGACATTTCTGCCGATTAACGCACATTTTCGTGGAATTAGCTTCAATTCTATTTAAAAAGCTGAAGTTTCTTATGTGACTGAACCCTTGCGTTCTGAACTGAACAATTTTTGTTTATCTCGACAGGTTAGAAAACTCCTGTATCCACTATGGAGCTTTAAGACGATCTCTAAAGCGATAGCTGGAGGGTTCATATTTTAAGCCAAACTCATAAAGCTAAAGAAAGTTATCGATGCAGCTTTCCTAATACAGCTATACCTGCTTCGGATCAAGCTGATTGAAAGCGAGATTGAATTGATCATCAGTGACGGTCGGAATCTCTATCATCTTTTTGATTCATTTTGGGATAACGCTTTAGTGACGCTAAGTAGGTTTGAACGGGATTATTGGAGTATATATTTATGGGGATATATAATTTGTTTTGTTTATATAATTTTGCCTAGTGCAAGTGCAATAAACTTGTTGGGCTCAAAAACTTATTTAGATCCCAGACAGGTTGCTGCAGGCATAGCCTTTTCTTTATTTTTAAGAGGGATCATGTTAGAATATTTTTAGATCTAAAGTCCATGTGCTTAAAGTATTTTTTGTTTATCTAGAGCCCTTTTTTGAATAAGCATGCATACATTTTTAGCTTCATCCTCAGACAGAAAAGTATATTTATGGGCATCCTTTTGATCCTTGGGAGTTTTTGGTTTGAGCTGACTTTCATGAGTTTTCCATATGAATGCAGATTCACACTTTTGAATATTTAAATATATGGCTTGTTCGATCAAACAGTTAAAGTTTATCCCTCTTTATACTTTACTCGGAAACCATCCTAAAAGTGAGCTAAAGATCTCAATGTTTAAGTTTTGGGCCCACTGAAAACCTAGTATATTCATTAAAATTTACTCGGGGTATTGTTTGCGAGTCTTTATCTTAACGAGTAAAAGGGATTTTGAAGATCAGAATTAGGCACTCAAACAACCAAGTGTCTTGAGAATAGTATAAAAAGGGCTCAAATTGTTTCTTCCTATATACCATTTTAAAAAAGACTGCGTCTAAATGACAATTTTTAAAAGTATTGGGCTTCATGAGCTAATTTTTTTCTAAATACAGAGACTAAGATGCATGCATATTATTACCCACAAGAGCCTGCAGTTCAAGGCGAAGCCCCTACTAGATCGACTGTTACCACCGATGGTTTGTTAAAGTTGGGAGTTGAATACTATCGTTTAGAGGAAGGACAAGATGTTGATTCCCAGATCGATACGTTTTCTTCCGAACGGGGATACTCCAACCGCGATGTGGTAATTTACTGCCGGAGCTCTCTTGCTTAATACTCCAGGTTAACATCTCACCACAAAGTTTTGGTGAAAGCTACGCTGAAAAGCTTGCTATCTTTTTTCAAGAGTAGGGGCTCTACTAGACTTTGCCTAATTATATCTAGACATATCCACGAAGATGAAGAGATCCGCTTGATCCTTGAAGGGTCAGGTTTTTTTGACGTTAGAGGTATTAAATCTTTGCTCGTGCATTGATCATTTTAGACAAGAAGGATCAATGGATTCGTATTGCTCTAGAGCCTCTTGATCTTATTGTCTTGGTAATCACCATCCTTGTATGGCTTTCTAATGTCCGCTGGTTAGCCTGCAGGTATCTACCACCGGTTTGCCCCTGATGAGAAAAACTTTACCAAGGCAATGCGACTTTTTAAAGATGTAACTATTGCTTCCAATCCTCGTTAACTTTGCTTTAGCTTCCCAAATGGACGCCAATTAACAGGTAATCCTTTTAGCTTGTAAGCTGCCACAAACCTAAATATGCAAGTTTCGCATTATATGTTACTTAATATTTTTAGACCTGCTGAGGGAAACACTTTCCGTGAACAATATGTGCAAAGCCTGGCCTCTGTTTAAAAGAACCATACCGAATGATAAATCCTCATCATTTTCGACTTTACTGGGAGCAACCATCAAAAAGCATAGCTTACTAAAAGTTAGGTTTCTCTAGACTCCAAAATTTCACCAATTTTAATCCTAGCTGTCCTTAGAAGGCTTGCTTTATGCTCAATTATATTTAAGTGCTCGTTTGTCCAATTCTTTGACACAATCAGGTTTAACTTACAGATTGTATTTGATTGAACAGGCCTTAAATAAAAACCACATATGCTAAGTTTAATCATTTAAACCTGCCCTTTGGTTGGTACTATATTAAATTAAACTAAAATGCCCATCCATTCAAGAAGGGCGACGAACTTTAGTCTACTCAAGTTGAATCGAGGGTTTCACCAGAAACATCTGGATTTTTTCACCAGCATTTAAAAGGGCAGCTAAGTTTTCAACTATGCTTGTAAGGTTGGGCTGAACCTGGGTAACTCATCAAAGTAAACAGATGTTTGACAAGAAAGTTGCCTCTCTCCAAACCCAATAGTCCAGTACCAGGGTTAGCCGATAAATCTTACGTGTGTCTGCTAGTATCTTCTGTTATAACTGTGCTGTCTTAGCTGAGTTACAGAAAAGTGAGTAATGATATTGGAACTAGACAACAACTTCACTTTAGAATACGGAATCATATAGTATTTGCTGAGGGTTTCAGGGGTAGACAGACGTTCCAGTTATGACTTGCTATTCCTGGGAAAGGGGTTACACTCCATATATGGATTTATTTAGCTATGGCATCTCAGCCAGCAGACTCAGCTCAGCATGTCCTGGCTACAGGTCTTGAGCAGCTTGAGTCAAGTCATGGGTCTTCCTTTCTGACTCAAACTTTTCCAGTGGGCTTACCCGGCAGTTTTGACAGTTCCAATTGCTGTTTGATGGGGAATAGAGCACTTATTTTTCCAAGGGCTAGTATGCCTCTTTTAACAGTATATCATTACAGTACTGCTTAGATAACTAAACTGAACCTTACTTGAGCATGCTTTACCAGGCAGGGTAGAGTTTAAGAGAAACCCCCAAACCACAGCCATAAGCACAGGTACATTTAAGACTACAAACATTTCCCACAGCCCAGGGGTACTAAATCCGTCTCACACGGGCTTACTGATCCTCCACCCCCAGTTAAACCCAAATACTTTCAAGCTAACCAAGCAGCTCAATCAGAGACTATAGTTCTGTAGGGGATGTAAACTTTTGCTGCTCCTGAACAGAGAACTAGCCATGTATACAAGAAGGGTACATATAAGCTATCCAGAGTAATGTAAATGGCTACATGGTTTATCAACTCTGGCCAGAATCAGGACCCTGGCTTCTTTCAGCATCAGCAGCCAGGGCCGGACCTAGAGCTATCCCAAACCAGCAGCAGCATTGCTCTGCTGCCAAAAGTCCCAAGCTTGAACCCTTTAGCCAACTTCCACAGGTCAGGATGGCTTACATGTCCAATAAGTGACCATTCATCTGCTCCAGCAGCATTATATTGATCGAGCAAAATCAGCAAGGGGTACCATAGGGCTATCAGGCAGGTGCTCAAGAATGTTGGAACGGGGTAAACATCCAAAGAAGGGTTGCCCTGGGTACCAGGCAGCTTTTGCAATAAAGGAACTCACTGCAAGGAAACAGTTTCCCAGGGATTTAAAGGGGAGGAGTGTGAAGCATAACACTGGGATCAAAGATCTACAGCAGCTCTACAATCTGCTGGGATAGACAGAACAGTTTGGATCCAAGGCAGGACCACCTTGGCCAATAGCAGGATCAGCTCCGCTTGAAACAGGATGGAAGGGATGTGGCTGTACTACAGCCACTTTGGGAGTGGTTACACAGAGTTGTTAAACTATAATGAGGTCTATAGGTTGAGATCCAGAGCAACAGGGTTGGCCTGGAGGTCTTCTGGCAGCTAATCTCTATCCTTGGAGGGATTTTTCAGCAAGGCAATGGAGTACCTGAGAATCAGTTAGGTGGTACTAACTGAGGGACAAGTTGAATAGCTTGAAAAGTTCAGAAATGGGGCATGGTGTCTCTAAACCAACTGATTTACCAGTAAGGGTAATTAATACCCAGGAATATGATTGTCAGAAAGTTAATCATAGGGACAAGGTGGACTTTGCTGTGCCAAGTCAGAGGCTAATGCTAACCAATTGATTAACCAGAAAGGTTGGTTAATACCCAGGAATATAATTAATGAGGATTTAATCATAGGGCTGATATAGACCTGGCTGTGCCAAGTAGAGACAAGGTTTCTCAAACCCAAATCAATTAACTGGGAAGGGCAATCAATATCCAGGAATATGATCAGGCATAGGGTTGAAATGGACTCAACTGTGTCAAGTAAAGGCAATTTGTCTTGAGAATTGATTGATCAACCTTCCCAGTTGATCAATGTATACCCATGAATATTAATGGTGTGGATTCAATCCCAGGGGCTTAACATTCTTGGCCGGGTCAAGGAGGCAGGTTGGGTTAACCAAAGGTGAGCCGCCAAATAGCGGGTTAACCCGGCTGTGCCGGCAAATTTGTTGTGTTTAAAGCCGCTGCAGTGCCGGCTAATCAACCTTTAAAGCGCTGAGGCACTGCCCAGTGCATGTTTCAGGTGCTGAGGCATCCAGTTTAAATTGTGAAACGTTTTGTTGGCTGTAAATTGCAAAAGATCCATCAGCGCAAAACTGGCTAAATGTAGACAGCGGTGCCTAGGTATTAAGGATCAATCAGCTGCTTCCCAGCTGGAGCAGTGGAAGCTGGGACCAGGAATAAGGATTCTCTGCAGGGCTTTGGCACCAGAATTCTGAAATGCTTTAAGCCATGAAATTAAATGTTCACAAAAGGAATCCAGTGATTCTGGAACATGCCTGGGCACATTCTTATAGGCTAAGGGCGAGAAACATTTTTGGTAAAGGTCTTGATTGAATGTCACTGTTATTTCATAGATCATATGGTGAGGATACAGGTATAATTCTTGAACTGGAGGGGTTTTAATCTTATTATACCCTGAATGATATATATCAGAAACATGGCTATGAGAAATAAAGATGCTTATGTGACAATAGTTTCTTTTTTTTAAATCATTTTAAGTTTTAAGTTCTTGGATTTTAACTGGAAGAAAACTACCATGGAGTGAGAAAGATGGTCTGCAGCCAAGACTATAGGAAGTGAAGGCATGGAGGTGATCATTTGATGTCAGATTGTTGAAGCCAGGATTCCTCACCTGGAATCTGAGCTCACCAAAGCTTGCATAAAGGATATTCTGCATCACCAAAAAAGATACAGGTCAGAATAATGAAAAGGCAAGCATGGGTTTCTTGGATCCTCTATGTTTCCTGTATCTATTTGCCAGACCCGCCAATTATAAGCCACCTAAACCTGAAGCATTCTCAATGCCCCAGTTTTCTGACACCATATCACCCAAAGCCCAAATCTCTGCGCTTAAATATGAAGTCTGAAAGGAAGAATAAATTCCCTGCCAAAGCTGAAAATGACGTTACCATAATTCTGATAATAAAGATTAATATACCTTTGGTTCACCCAGATCCTGCCATATTTAGTTTTTTTTTCTACCATCTTTATACTGTTCATACAGGCTCTAACACCCCTGCCATCCCTTCTACCAATCCTGCAGCCCCCTTGGCCAAGTTATTTTGTTCAGTTGGTAACTTTTTTGGCCCTGTTCATTTTGATTACTATTATCTGAACCCTGCCTAATCTGCATTTACCTTAAACCCCATCCTCCTTGTGAAATCTTTAGTGTGAACTAGGAAGCTAGAGACATTTAATTCCAAAAAAAACTTAGTACACAGTACAGTCCAGACTCTTCTGTGAAAAATAAAACCATCTGCCTGCCTACTTAGTACCAATGGCCCCATCTCTCACCCCTGGCCCAACCACCTGTAAGATTCTATTACTGCTAATGAAACCACATCCACCAGCACTTTGGAGTATGTTTTATTAATCTGGTGAGGCTGATAGATCTGATGGTCCCAATCCTGGCCCTTGATCTCTTCTGGACCATCTGTTCTTCTATATGATCAAGTTAGCTCCAATCCTGCAGTGGGCCCAACTTTCAGGCCCACCCAGCGCCCCTGTCTGCTAATACCCCACCCAGCAACTGTTACCCCAAAAGTTAACTACTTGAATCTCAGCTAGGGATAACTTGACTGTTTTCATGCAAGAGTAGCTATAACCGCTAGAACAGATACAAATGATCCATCTTTACTCAACAGGAATGAGGCTCTAATCTAAAAAGCTTACCTTGGGTAACTGTACCTTTTTCTTGAAAAGCTGCAGCAGCCGGATTTAATTTAGCCTTCTACAGAGATAGTGCTCAAGGGGGAAGGTCAACTTTTGCTCAGTATGAAGCTTAGCCTGGCCCATTTGGCTTGGTCATGAGCTTGACTTATAGGGTTCAGCAGATCTTTGGCAGGTGATTCAAGAGATCATTCAAGTATCTTTAACTGGTATCAAAAGGGTTGGTAGGATTGGGGCTCTATAAAGCTGATAGAGATAGACTTGCAGATATAAGGTGAGGAATTAAAGGTTGAGTTTGTACACTGATTTATGGCCCAAATTGAGGCTGGTGATGCTTGTCTAAAATGATGATTAGCCTAATTGATAGAAGATCAGCAACACCACAGAGGCCTCACATGTATTAACACCTCAGGTTGATAAGGGATAATCAAAGTTATCTATAGCCTTCCTGGTTTACCTCAGCTATTCCACATTGTTCCATCTTTTGGAATGGTTGTATTATACTCTTATTGAAACAAGGAAATTGATGATTAATAAAATTTGAAAACACCACTATGTTCTCTATGGAATAAGAAGATACTCTTGATTCATAACACAGTTATACCTCTCCTGTTCAACCTCCTTGTGTGCATCAGAGATGGATTAAAATTCTTGTGCAAAGGTGGGCTTACATCATATGTTTGCCTATTTCAGTGGCATTCTTGGGACACATGCTGATAGCCATAGTGCCTTTTAAGGTATCTAAGATTTTCAGCAAGGGTATACTCTCACCTAATCGCAGCCATTTATTTGCATCCAGATATCCAGATCTTCCTATAAGCTTAAGGGAGTGGATGGAGAGCGCACCAAGGTATTTGTAACCTCTCAGCTTTATTGTATGATTGTTAAAGGTATCCTGGCTGCTGATCAGAGCTACACCACTGATGAGGCATCAATCCAAGCAATGTAGGCTGGAGGGGTTCCCACCAGAAATCCTCCTCTCCTCAATATTTTCTGCCGGTACACCCCTACCAACCCCTAACATCAGGACCCCTGTCATGGCCAGGCGTGGTATCAGCCTTATCTGCAAACAGGGACAAGGTGCAATCCTGGAACACCCAGTACACAACTGAGGCAATCCTCAACATGTAGTTCATAGCAGAGGCCTAGGGCTGCTAAGCACCCATATGGGAAATCACTTGTTCAGTGAGCCCCACAAGGGTGACATAGGCAAACCCAAGCTTGCTGTAATCATATGAGGGATAGGGAGATTCCACAATAGGTGGGCTCATCTGATTGACAGGCTGGCTGGCACAGAGGAATCTTTGGTGCAAGGGAGAAAGGTGGGCAGGATCAATGATATGATCAAGAGCCCTGGCAGGAGGAGGAGAAACCGGTTCTGTCTGAGCAAGGGTAAGTGTCTCTTGCCTGGCATTCCTATGGATCAGTCAAGTTTGGGATTCTTCTCTGTGGGAGGAGAACAGCACAATAATTTGGTAAAGTTATAGTAAACTCCTACAATTTTAAAATGTTTGAGTGGCATAAACTACAATTGTTTATTTGGTAAATATGTCTTCAAGGGAAGATTTTCAGTGTTCCTAGCTATATCCTGCTAGGAAACCACATTTGTACTTACTTTCAACTCCTTATTGGCTGTTGAAGGTTTATTCTTAAACAGGGCCCCATTAGCAGGCCCTGTTTGTCAGTTAAGGAGATCATTTCACTATTTTTGTCCTGGGGAAGCTGGCAGGAGATTTTGGGGTCACTTGTTAGCCCAAGTCCCAACTCCTTGGTCTCAGAGGGGGTGGGCCAATTAAAACCTTTTTGCTTGGTGTTGGAATGGTTTCCAATTTTCCCCAGGTTTGGCTCTTGCCAGGGTTTGATTCTCCACTTAGAGTTAAAGTTTTTCTTAAGCCAATCAGTGTGATTGGCTTTGCAAACAATTGGTTGTGCAATTGCTTGGTTACAGGCAACAATCCTATGTAACATAGGGGTTTGTTGGGCCCATTCTAACCCCAAAAGCCCCTAAACAACCTATGCTCAAACAGGGTGGCTAGAGGGTGCAACTCTGATTGATAAATATTTGCAGGGGGCGCTGCCTACTGCTACTTCTAGCCTGCAGCCAACCTGTCCCAAACTCCCTCCAGAGTTTTTGGCCTCTCACAAGAAAGCCCAAGTACATCTGCTACCACAGACCCTGCCACCTGCTACTGGGAAGACCAGAAGATACCAGAGCCATAAAAGCCAGGTAAGCAGGCCAAACTTCCAATAGCTCAGCCAATCCCCAGCATGCATTGGAAGAAATGCCTCCCCCAGCGGATAGTGTCACAGTAAGTTCCATAATGTTGGGGATTATTTGGCCGAGTAAGAAAGCTTGAAAAGCCAGGAAACCTTTAACAAAATTGACTGATTTAACAGACTTGAATCAAATGGTTGATCAAAAATGGGTTACAGCTGCTCCAGTTTGCCAGTTGAATCCGGTCCCCTGTGTAAGTTGATGTTGATAAATTGACGTAATTTGAGGGTCACCCAATATGATTTTATTTATCAGCATGGTCATCAGAAATTGGTCACATAAGGGTTATTTGCAACCTGGACTAGATACTCACTTGATGACGTGGAAGGAATAGGATCCCAGTATCCAGGTGGTATTGCTTAGTCAATTTTCCAATATATATTGAATAATTTTTACTGTTTCAACTCTTAAGAGTTGAGTCCTCCCAAAAATTTTACTCAATAAAATCATATATCCCTTGGTCTAACTTTAATTTAAAATGAATCCTGTAGTTGGGTTGTTACACTACATCCCCTAAAATCTGATTCTCAGCCGGATCATCACTGGAAGATGGGGCCTGTCACAGTAGGTTCCATCATACCGGGAATTATCTGGCCAAGTAGGAAGGCTCAAAAAGCCAACAAACATTAAAAAATTGACTCAATTAACGGATTTAAATCAAAAAGTCAATTGAAAATGGGTTATGGCTGCTCCAGTCTGCCAGCTGAAACCAAGTCTCCCTTGCAAACTGATGTTGATAAATTGACGTAATTTGAGGGTTACCAGATACAAGCTCATTAATCAGCATGGTAGTCATAAATTGGTCACACAAGGGTTCTTTGCAACCTGGACTAGATACTTACTTGACAATGTGGAAGAAATAGGAGCCCAGGATCCAGGTGGTATTGTTTAGTAAATTTTTGATATATATTGAATAATTTTAACTGTTTCAACTCTAAGAGTTGAGTCCTTCAAAAATTTACTCAATAAAAATCAAATATCCCTTGGTCTAATTTACTTTTAAAAATGCATCCTGTAGTTGGATTGTTGCAATGCATCCCCTACAATCTTATTCTAAGCCAGATCATTACTGGAAGATGGGGCCCTGCAGTTGGAACTTTGTTGTTGTTACCACCCAATGTTAATCCAATGCCTGCTGATCTTGGAGTAGTTCCTCCTGTCTTTGAACCTGAACATTGTATTGTATCTTAATGTCCTGAATTTTATTCTGAAGATACTCTTATGCTTTCACAGGCTATTTATCTTGGGCTACTTTGGTTAGGATTAATTATCTTACTTAACCCTAGTATCTCATTTGGAAATTTCACAAAACAGTATCTGAAGCTGTGTTGGTGGTTAATCATTAACTCCATGTGGATTTGGGTGGTGATTCCCCACCACTTGGAGACAGCTTCTTATTATCTGACAGCTTCTGTTACAGATAGAGGGGTACCCTTAGTATTTGGAGGATGCTTGGGCATCTTTTAAGGAACCGGTTTCATAGGCAGGCCCATTGGCTTTGGGGCCTGCACTAGGCTGGGGGTTGGTTGACCAGGACCGCCATAGGATTGGGGATGGCTTGGACAGGTAGGGATGGAAGCATCTCATCAAGGACCTGGGGCTGGCCATCAGCATAAATAGATTCATGTAACTAGTAAGGGTGCTACATGCTACTCTCAGTAGGCAGTTGTGGATGCCATGGCTGTTTCATTGGCTGGGGGAGCACAGGTAGGCTTGGGAGCTGGGAGAGGCCCCATCAGCACTAGGTACCCTGGTGGATAGTTATACTGGCCTTCATACAGCTTGTCATGAATGACATTTCTCCCAAAATAAGTGATAAACTCCAACTAGGAAAATTGAACTCTGGACCTGACTATGATGATTGTGGGGATCTTGCGGACTCTTGGGCTGTCTGCCTGTGTTTTTTACGGTTATCAAATGAAATAGCTGCAACATGCAGTGATTTGAATCTGATTAATCAGGGGGATTTGCAGGCCTGCCTGACCACAAATTTGCAGAGTGCAGAGGAGCGTTATAGGGTGGTGATTAACCCAGACCCATCTAGATTGCTGGAAGCGCTGAACCAACATGATGTCACCTCTTTCATAGCTGACAGGCTGTCTGAAAAGGGGTTTGCTGCTCAGCATGATGAGTTGAAATCTATAGGGAATGCAGATGATTGTCTAGAAGTCTGGGCCGCCTGTCCATGTGATCTCCGGCCATGTAGTGACCCTGAAGTTACTCCAGAAGATACAAAGTTCATGAGGCAAAGGTTGAACCAGCTTATAGTTTCTGAAGGTCTCTTGATACAGGATAGCAGGAACACCTTAGCAATGATGAAGCCATGAATATGTTATCTTTGGATTGTCAGATGAAGGTCATTATAACAGAAGACATGACAAGCCAGAAGGTTCAGAATGGGCCTGGAACTCTTGGGCTGGAAGAAACTGAGCAACTTAGCTATCAGGTGAAAGGTTAATCCAAACTTAGCATTGTAAATTATATTTAAGCTCTGTGAAGTCTTTTTAAAATGGTATTTCCATTCTGAAATAAATAAGACTATGGGACCTTGGTTCTATCATTTTTCCCTTATTTAATCTTGGTTTTTTCTATTTTACTACTGTTCCAACAAAAATCCTGGCCTTACAGCCTGTATTCCTGAGGAAGTCCCCAAAACCCAGCCTGCATTTTATTGTCTACCCATTTCACCCTTTGACCTGCTGCACTTCTCTGAATACCTATTTAAGCCCAAATACAAGGATTTTACCTTGGAGAATATCATCTGCTTTGACCGCCTGCCCCAACAGAGACCTCATGAACAGCCTTTCACAAAGGTGCCTGGTACAAGAACCCAGCTGCCATATTCTGTGAGAAATACAACTATTTGCCTGCCTATCAGACAGATATGAAAGCATCCCCAACCCCAAACCTGACCACCTACCCCCTGGCCCAGATCTGTCTCCTCCCACAGCCAGTCAACATGCAGGCATAGCCTAAGTTACCTTGGCTGGGTTAGTTAATACCATGGTACCCACCACTGGACCTTGGGCCTTGGTAGGCTAATCAGCATCTTATCTCATCAAGTTAGCACCCCTTCTATGGTGGGCTCTTCCCTTCTCCCAACAGAGAAAGTTGGCAGTTGAGGCCAACAGAACCCCCACTGGTATCTGGTATCCTGACACAGCTTTAGTTGACTGGTGTGCTAGATGCTTGCTTGGTTGACTCTGTAGAGGAAACAAGTTGGGGTCAAAGGATTGTGTGAGAGAGGGTATTTTCCAATACAAACCCCTTACATATGAGGTTAGGGTAATCACTGAGATATACCAGGATAAATGGACACCAGGTGAACAAGAAACAGCAGGAAAGCTCACATGTCTGTTGGATGGTGGTTTGGTTGGGCCTGTTGAAACTGAAGGTGCTGCACCAGGATGCAGGGATCCCAAGATCAGGTTTGGGGAAGTCTGGGGAGCTAAAGAGTCACTGTATATTCAGAATGATGATGGACCCCCTGCTCTCTTTGGAAAGGTTTTTATAGTCCTTCATTTTCAAGCTCATCAACTAGCCTCTGGATTGATCAACAGTTGCATGCACGGCCTTCTGACTTCCCCCAAAAAGCTAGGGTTTGGGCCTAAATCTTGGGAGCTGATTGGTTCTCTTTTGGGAGTCCCTTAGGGATGCTTAGCAAATACAAGTTCTTTAACAACTTCTCCATAAGGTTTTATCATTAATGACATTTCAATACTTGAATTGAAAACCTGAGAATCAAACCCTGGGTATCAGAAAAAGCCTTGCTATGACCAGGATAGACGGGAGCCAGCCATACTGCCAGTTGGGCCAAACCCTGGACCGCCAGAGATATCTTGCCCCAACCAGGAGGAACAGAAACCTGCCAACCTGCCAAGTGTCAAGACTGGAGATTTGAAATCAACATTTGAAACCCTGGAATCAAACCCTGGCCCTCCAAAGGCTACTTGAGTCACACAAAATGGATGGGAACCTGCCAACTTGCTAAGTTGCAGACCCAAGCTGACAAATTACTCTGAGACCTGCCAGACTCTTAAAGATGATTCCCCAAATGGACATCAGATTGTTATTGACCACATGCCACCAAAAACCCAGACATATACTGAAGTTGTAGCTTGCCTAAAGGAGGTTACAACAAGGCCTTCTGCCAGTCCTATCAATGATCACCAGCTAATGCCAGCCTTCAGTCCAGAATGGGTAATACAATTTGACTGCTCAGGTGATGTGGTGAACAGTAGTGACAAAAAAAGCATCACCACTTCTGTTCATTGGAGCAAGCACAACTAGGATCTGCCGCCCACAAAACCAGAAGCCAAGGACCAAAACCTGCCAGTGAACTGTCCCCAGACCTGAAGTCCGCAAAAAGCAAAGAAGCAAAACTGCCTGGTATAAGAACCCTGGAGGTATGGGGATGACCCCATCATCATTTTTGATAATAAAGTTTTATGACCCTTTGGTTTGAACAAATCTTACCTTATCTAGTCTTATTGATCTTCCATCTTAACTCTGGCCAAGCAGACCATCAGGCAACCTCCCCCTCTAGAGACCAACCTTCTGACCCTCCTCAGGCACTATACCGTCCTCCTGGAGCCCCCTTTGGACCTGTGCATTTTACCAAATACCCGCCCAACCTTGCCTACTTGGAGTACAGCTTAGAGACCATCCTCATTGCTGATCCCTTGGCAAGGACTAGAGAAACTGAATACATAGGACACAAAGGAAAGAGGATTGAGATATCACCCCTTATTTTTCAAAAATAATTACAGTTATCTGCCTGCCTACTTTGTCCCCATGACTCTGCCCTTAACCTCACAACCCAACTGCCCAATGGAACCCCCCCCACCACCACCACCAAGACCATGTCCACTCAACTGTTTGGAGTACTCTACATTACTTTGACGGGAATGATAGACACTATGGTGCACAACTCTAGGCCCTGGTCTTTTCTTGGGCAATCAGTATCCTTTATTATCAAGTTAGCACCCATCCTTTGGTGGGCATTACCCACTGGCTTGGCTGTACTGTGTCCCAAGTCAACCAATGCCTCCACCTATGCCTGGCTTCCTGACAGGGTTGGATGCTTATCCCTGGGTCATGGGCTGGCTGAGAGTCATGTAATACTGTAAATTCAGAACCTGAACGTAGCAATGCGGGATTGCCAAATCCTTGGTCCAAATTTTGAATCACGTTTGCGGGATGACCTCTTTTAATCAAATTGATTGATTTGTGTTTTTATTTGAATCTTTAAAAGTGCGGGGACTCATAGCCACTTTGCAAATTTCAAGCCGGACGGCATATCTCCAATGGACAAAATGAACTGACGGGAATCAGATCTGAAGCGTTCAACCCCATCAACCATTCTCATTGAGTTTACTATGTTTTTTGAAATGGCGGGATTGTCAAATCCAAGAGCTGAATTTCATATCACTTTTGAATGCCACTAGTAAACTCAGATACTAATTGGGGGAGCTGGAATCCAAATTTGATGTAAAGTAAGGAACTAGGACAAATCGGTCCAAATCAAGAAGCTCCGCTCGGGATAAAATCAAATGATAAATTCAATCTCAACAACCATGTTTAGACATGAAATTAATTGGGATGTAAAATTGTCTAAGCTGAAAATGATGCAATAATCTGCACTCTAAATCACTAATATAGCAGCCACAAAACCATATAATGATATATGAGCCATCCTCCTGATGGCGCAGAAATTTTTTAAAAGTTTTTTGGCTACTGGCGTAGCCAGGGGCTAAACAAAAGTTTATTTCAAGGGAGAAAGAGAGGCAGGAAAGAAAAAACTTAAAAAGTGAAACATCACCAGATTGCTACACTATGTGTTAATGGATTGCTATCAAGGATGCTTGATTACAGTTGATTTTAGAAAACACTAATAATAAAGTAGAGTTATATGTTACAATCTATTTTTATCATGTTGCTTTTTCTTTGGTGTGTTGATGGTTCATTTGCTGTTGATAGTGTGCTTGTATTTAATTGGATAGTTTCACCTCCAGTTGCCTTGGTGATAGGAAATCAAGTTGCTTCTGCAACCACAGCTGGCCTCGCAGAGGCAACTTGATTTCCTATTGCCAAGGCAACTGGAGGTGAAACTATCCAATTAAATGAAAGCACTTTATCAACAGCAAATGAACCATCAACACACCAAAGAAAAGGCAACATGATAAAAATAGATTGTAATATATAATTCTACTTTATTATTAGTGTTTTCTAAAATCTACTGTAATCAAGTATCTAAATTTTAGCTGTCCTAAAATTGAATAGGGTGATTTTTGAGAATGCCCATGATTCCTAAAAGAATTAGCACAAATCTACTCTAGATCCTTTAGCATCCTTTTTGAGATACCCATAAATTATATTTATTTTGAATTCACCTCATTTTTGATTTGAAATTTGAAATTTAGTTCTTGGATTTGACAATCCCGCCATTTCAGATTTGTTAACTTTTACATGATGTCTATGATTTGTTTGAAATCCAGGAAATCTCAAATTGTACATTAGAATCCCGCGTTTCTGATTCATGTGTCCCACAATTGTTTGCTGTGTTTTGTCTTTAGTTAGTTGAGTTATCTGCTTAAGGGATTTGAAATTTGCTGATTTAAATAAATCAAAAAAGTTGGTTTTAATGGTTGATTTTAATAAATATTTTATTTTTCACTCAGCTGAGTTGCCGGCAAAATTGATTTGAAATTTGGACCAAGGATTTGACAATCCTGCATTTTTACGTTCAGGTTCTGAATTCACAGTATTGGGTCAGGGTGAACTAAAGATCTGGATGCCCACTTGGCTGCCATAGATTTCACATTGGGTAAAGCCTTTGGAACTTGAGAGCATTGTCCATCAGACTTGGGATATCAGGGAGCTCTTTAGGCTGGGCGAGCCTGAGCATTGGCTGGATATATGGCAGGCTGATGGCTAAGATCTTGGCTGCAGCATTTTGAAATCTAACCACTGGGACCAGGGGTTGGTTCACAAAAAGACCATATTTGGTTAAACTTCCTGGGTCATATGTGTGGGAGCCAGCTGGCCCTTGGGCTGAGGGAGAATATGAACAGAGGGTCCAGAGTTTGGGGGTTGTGAATAAAGATATATGTGCTGTTCAATTCTTGGTAGGGTTGTATAAGTGGCCTTCAGAAAAGGGTAGGTATGGGTTATGTATGGACTAGTTTATTTGGAATGCAAGTTTTATGAACTAAGCTATAAATCCCAAGAGATTTACAGAGTATTGTTATATTGGTTGGAGAGCTTGATGAGTTAAAGTTTAGATCCAGGCCTTAGGTATGGGTGGTTGAGGGCATAGATGTGTGAGGAGATTGATAAGGCTTGTTGTGGAGAGGTGAGAGTTTGAATTGGATGTTAGATGGGTTGGATTTTAATCCAGTTCGCCAACAAAATCTAGCTGCTTTAATGTTAGAGGATTTATGAGGTTGATAGGAAAATGTAGAGAGTCAGAGGCTGTTGAATCTGGGTGGGGAGCGGTGGGTGATGTTGGCAGCTTCCATGAGGGAAGCAAGCTTCAATAGCAGGGCATCAGAGCCTTGCAGAGAGTAGAAGGAGATGGCGAGGGATTTGGGTAGCGGGAGGGTGATGATGGGATATCCTGCAATATTGGCTGGGGTATATGCGACTACAGCGGGGAAAGAGGGGAAGGCCATGGCATGCAGTTTGTGGCGGGTAAAGAGGCGGGTGATGTTGTACTGGGTTTCTTGGCGGAGTAGGGAAAATGCCTGTTGGTTGCAGTTGGCAGGGCGTAGTGAGTTGACAGAGTAGTTCTGTTCAGTGTAGTAGTCAATAATGCTGGCTAGGTTTGTGATGCTGGGGTTGGCGTGTTTTCCTCGGGTGACTTGGGTTTGGAGGTAAGTGGTTATTTGAGAGGCAAACTCGCATTTCATGTTGTTTAAGGCTGAGGGTTAGTGAAGCTGATGTATGTTACTTGAGGCGGGATAGCTGGGCGGGGTGTGGAATGACAGGTTGTCAACCAAAGTGACGCCTTGCTGCTCCAAGCGGCCCAAGGTCTTTCCAAGCTCATGGACGTGTGGTCCTACTTGGGCAAAGTATGGCGTCCTGAGTATGCCAATGCGGAAATCCTGGAGGTGAGTTGAGTTTGGAATCACTTACTGAGAGAGTGAGATGAGGGGGGAGGGTGGCATTTTCCGTCAGTGATGGCATTTGCTAGGATGGCGGTGTCCGTGGCGGTGCGAGCAATGACGCCTACCTCCAAAATGATTAACATCCCTCCGTCAACTTACTGTGTCCATGGATTTCGCTAACGGAATAACCCCATGCGTCAGGGCGGGATCAAAGGAAGGCTTAAAGCCAAACACCTGAGCGCCAGAGGATAACGCAACGATTGAACCGTCATTCTCCGTGCCAAGTGCACCAACACAGAGGTTGGCAGCAACGGCAGCAGCAGACCCAGAGCCGTAAGCATCCCCAGTCAGGTTGTAGGGATTTCTAATCACCCCACCTCGGTTACTGAAGCCTTGGATATGTTTAAGCAAACTGAAGGTTAGTCGTCCAAGTGGCACTTACCCCGCCATCTCTGATAGATTAGCCTTTCCCAGGATGATGGCGCCTTGCTCCAGCAGCCGCTCCACCACCAAAGCATCGCTCTTTGGCAAGAAATCATAAAGCATCAACGACCCTGCCGTAGTCTGCATTCCTTCCGCAGCAATGTTGTCGTTGACCAGAACAGGAATCCCAAACAGCTTTAAGCGGAATCTGTCATCGCCTAGCTGATCAAGTTCCGTCGCCTTGGTCAGCGCCAATGGATTTATGGAAACCACTGCCCCCAGCGCCGGATTCAAGGCTAGGATGCGGTCCAAGTAGCACGCCGTCAATCTCCCTGGGGTCAGGGTTCCATCCCAGTAGCGTTCATGCACTTTGGCAATGGAGATTTCTCGGATATCAACCCCATGGCACATGTCAACATCCTTCTGCACCAGCGATTGGCATAATACAACTCCCCACAAAAGGAACATTAAGTTTTCCTATCAACCCATTGGAATAAATATTGGCTGAAATGAGATGTTGCCCATAAAAGGCAACGATCACCAGTAATGCCTTATCCCGATCTGCACCAATCCTACTGTTAAACCAATTGTTTGGCGCTGCTGTTTAAGGATTTGGCTTTGGTGTAAACCTTTTCAGCCAATCGCTGGTTGATTCCACAAGCATTTTATTTTTTTATCAACGCCGGCCAGAAATCCACCAATCATAATCCAGTGTTGCTTTCAGTGCTATAATCCAAGGTCGAGATTCTGGATCGAATGGCAGGAGTTATATAATTATCCAGTTTAAAACTAGCCAACCCTCCCAAAGAGTTTCCCAAAAGATCTTGAGGCGTATTAAGTTGAATCTAACTTCATCAATTTATATATAAGCGAGTATGTCTGTCTACCTGTACTGTCACCTCGAGTGGGCTCAAGCCGTAATGGATTGAATCGAATCTCCATATTTTTAAAACCAAAGCCGATTCCCAAGCCAAAAGCCTGATTTGCTCATCCTTACATGCTTCTTTGCAAGTATGAAAGTTGAATTCGATGGCGTGTGGCCTAAATTATGCTGTAATAAGAATATAGGCCACACAAACATTAAGAAAGTTATATTTAATTATTTGATTTTTAAATCGTAGTTCAACCATTGCAATGTAGCTTATCTGTGCAGCCTATCCAGCTTCAGAATATGTGGATTAAAATTAGAAAGGGAGCACCAGGTAATTCAAAATACTTTTATACCATTGGGTGTTTAAAATCTTTGCTGAGGACTGAATTGACTAAAGAAAAGCGAGCTTGGTCAAGCCAAAGAGGTGCAATTCAAATAAGAAGTATAAATACTAGTTCAAATAAAGATAGTTGCTTGCGCATTCTGATCTTTATTTATTTGATTCGCAATAATATATCACCCCACTTGGATGCATCACCTGATCCAAGTAAATACATACCGTTCCATAGTTACCCTTGCTTACCATTGTATCATCCTAATAGCGATGCTAGTTAATTAAACAGGAAATAATGATATCATACCAATTAAAGGATTGTCATGAAAATCAAAGCACCTAAACATATATTTGAGAAATTACAATTGAAATGTTACCAAACACGGTAGCTCAAGCTGCTCTAGACGCTGAGAGATATATCAAAGTTCTGGAATCGGGCTTGCATCAAGATCACGGTCCCAGCCCCAATCAGATTCAGCTAAATTCACTCCTGGTACATATTAAACCCCTAAAACCAGCATATCTCTGTAAATACCAAGCCAATCCTAATATCCAATAGTACATCTTAAAGCTACATATCCGCGCTATATTCCAATAAAGTTTAAAGAACCAAACATTGAACCCTTTGAACTTCTGTTTTAGCTTTACTAAACTTAACAGGAATTTTCCACATATCTATATCTAACTTTTACTTCTTATTTGTACTTGGACCATACACTCTCATTTCAAATAAATAAAGATCAAACTGACATTTCAGGAGATCCTGCTTAAATAATATTTTCAAGTCAATTTGGTGTTAAACAGCCCCAAACTAAAGATCCAATAAGATATACCAAGCCAGTATATCAAATGCAGATCTATATCTGCCCTTGAATGGGGCAACCCCTAGTACCAGCCAGGGATGGGGTAGAAGGAAGCTTGTGTCAAAGCTTCAGGTCAGCCCCCAGCAAGGTCCTGCACAAAGCACCCACACTCAAAGCCAAACACAGAAGTCAGCTTGGATGACCAAACAGGGAAACATGGACTGGTAGCTATATTGGCCCAGCAGCAAACTCAACTTAGTGCTTCACTCATCAGTCAGATCAAGCCACCCCTGCCCATCCACATGATTGATCATCAAGAATCTTGTTCCTCCTAAGCAACTCACTACAATCATATAGTTCCTCATATCTCAGTAAAGATAACTATCTAGTTCCCAATCATTTTCCCCATGTAACTCTGCTAATACAGCCCAGTTACCACAATTGCTCACATCCCCATATTTACCCAACAGCAGCCAAGCTGCCACCAACTATTCATCCTAAATAAGCAGCTCAACCAAAAAGCATCATGCCAGGGTTCAGAACATAAATCCAACAACACATACCAACCTAAACTACAAGCCAACACCTGCCAAAAGCACAGTGGACCACTTCAGGATGTAAACATATCCAGCCATATCCAATCTATGCAGTACCAGGCCACAGCTTGGACAAGAACAGATCCACCATCAACTCAAGCCACACCCACAGCTGACCTAGAGGCGCTGTTGTGAGAGGCTGCTTCAGCTACAGTACCTCTACAGCTGTCCATCAATCCCTTTAATCCTCAAGGCTAAGCCTGCTGTCAGTATAGCTACAGCCCAATAAAGACCAAAGTTTACTGATACAACAACAACCCCAGTTTATCAGTTACAGCACTGGGGACCATAGTTTGAACTGGGGAGGGCAGTTTCAGCCAGCATCCCTAATTCAGGAGAGCAGCAGCGGCTCAGAAATTTAAGGACAGCAGGGCAACCAGTCCCACATGGAACCCTATTTAGGGCAGACAAGTAGGCATAGCGTTCAAGCATAATATAACAGCCATGCAGCGTGGGGTTGCTTTGTTGGTTTATACCCAGCAGACGTCCTGTTGCCCTATCCAACTAGGATCTGCCACATCCCCCACTGGATCAGGCAGTAGGGGCAGAGGGTGTGCCGTGCTAATAGAGTAGCCATGGCAGGCAGATATCCCAAGAGAACTCCCAAGACCACACAGAAGAAGGTTCTAGCAGTTACCACCAAGAGAGCATGGTATCTGAGGCCAGTGAAGGAGGAGGCCCATAAACCAACAGCACTGCATGACAGGGATAGCCAGTGCCTGGACCTAGGGATTCAGTTGGCTAGTTTATTGATGTGTCTAGCTTGGGCCAAAAGAGATGCAGGATCTGAGCCTGGGAATAGAAGCAAGGTGGCCTTTGGTCCATGCTGTAGAATGATAGAACAGTCCTGGGTAGCTGGAAAAGGGTGGGGTGAAGAAGCTCTGAGATCCTAGGGCCAACTGCAGGGGGCAGGAAGTTGGATAACTTTACCTGGGATGGGGGTAAGGTTTCTCTTTCTATGTCTTCCTGGTAACTTTGAGGAGGGTTTGAAGTTACTAGTCAAGCATAGTTATGCCCAAGACCATCATCAAGTTGGCTTGTGAGAGAAACCTGCTGCAGGACTAGGTGGTTTGGAGGTTTCTGGGAAGTGAAGTAGGTTATGTTGCACCTGAAAGCTCAAGCTAACCACTTGAGTGAGTAAAAACAGTGGCAATATATAAGGAGTGTCTGTTGCTGATGGCCTAAAGTGGTGGTCACTGATGGGGGCCTAGTCAAACACTAAATCACTTGTGGAGAACTATTGCCTGAGTATGAGGTGATGACTGATAGAGACTAGCAGAATAAAGAAAATCAGATGGAAGACATTGGTAGGAATTAGTAGAAAGAGAGAGCAGAAGGACTAGGAAAAGACCATCAAGGGTGACTGGAGTAAGATGAAGAACAGAGAGAAAAAATTCAAATTGAGGAAATAAGTAGGATGTTAAAGAAATAATTTAAAAAAGAAATAAAAAGAAGATAAATATATAAAATATATAAACATAATAGAGAATCAAATAGATGAAATTATCAAAGAGGGAATTTCAGAAAAAGCTGAGGGAAAAGAATGAAGCAGGAGCAGATAGAAACAGCGCAGGGAACCTTTGAAAGCAGGGCCATAATTTCACCAGGAAATTTAGAGGAGAGCAAGCAGGGCAACAAGGGGCTTTGATTTTTTCAGGAATGGCGCAGGATTGGGGAATACAGAGAAACGTTGAGCAAACCCCAGATATTTGAAATCACCAAGTAAAACATAAGAAGAACCTGTTCAAAAAACCACAGCAAAACGTAACAGGAAGGCAGAGAAACCGTTCATAACGTGGAGCCATAGGTTTTCCAGAGAAAGGAGACAACAGGTTTGAACCAGTAGCAGGAGAAGTGACTTTAAAAAATGTTTTCAAAAACAGGCCAATCCAGGTACATGATTGGCTGCAGACCAAAGCCTGTTTTATCAATGTTTTTTTTGGTAAAACAGAGGGGGAAGCCTAATAAATCAGGGGTTCAACAAGGAAAAGTATTCCCTGATTGTCAGTGAACCAACCTTGGGCAACTGAAATGTTGTTTTTTGGGAACACACAGGCTGCAGGTTTAGCAGGTAAAGCCCACCACAAGATTGGTGCTAACTTATTAAGGTAGGACATTAATTTGCCCACCCAGGACTACGGGCCTGTAACTGGGATTATAGTGTCTTCACTCCTATGAGGGTGATATACACTATCCCAATTAGCTTGTTGGTGTGATCAAGGGGAAGCTTGGGAGCAGATGCAGGCATTGGTTTGGGAGTGATTGGTAGTTCATGTCCAACTGGTATACAGACAGGGAGTTGTATTTATCTTTGAATATACATGGCTCAGTTACATACCAGGGACCTTGTCTATTATATCTGGTCAACACTTTTTTGGGCCAAGGAATCTTGCGCAAATATCTTCTCAAAGGTGTAGTCTTTGTACCCAGGATTCAAAGA